>SJYC01110523.1:0-66070 GCA_006408675.1 Madoqua kirkii
AGAGCGCGCGCGCGCGCGCCAAGCAGTGGGTGTCCATCTGCGACAGACTCCAGTTAAGCCCCTCACTAGCTCTGTGACCTAAGACAAA
This sequence comes from Madoqua kirkii, assembly GCA_006408675.1. Taxonomy (NCBI): domain Eukaryota; kingdom Metazoa; phylum Chordata; class Mammalia; order Artiodactyla; family Bovidae; genus Madoqua; species Madoqua kirkii. The sequence continues at coordinate 89 of SJYC01110523.1, forward strand.
TTGCTTAACTTCTTTGAGCTTCGGGTTCTTCAGGAAGATCACAGCTGGTAATGGCTGTATGGCATGCTCTCAGCCAGATGCCTGTACTTGGCTATGTGCTCCTGAGTCCTGGAGTCAGGACCGGTCCTCCCTGCACCCCTGTATTTGGCCGTCCTGAGGGTCAGGATTATAACCAACCTAGACAGCATGTTAAAAAACAGAGACATTACTTTGCCAACAAAGGTCTGTCTAATCAAAGCTATGGTTTTTCCAGTAGTCATGTATGGATGTGAGAGTTGGACTATAAAGAAAGCTGAGCACCAAAGAATTATTTTGAACTGTGATGTTGCAGAAGACCCTTGAGAGTCCCTTGGACATCAAAGAGATCCAATCAGTCCATCCTAAAGGAAATCAGTCCTGAATATTCATTGGAAGGACTGATGTTGAAGCTGAAACGCCAATACTTTGGCCACCTGATTCTAAGAACTGATTCATTTGAAAAGGTCCTGATGCCGGGAGAGGTTGAAGGCAGAAGGAAAAGGGACGACAGAGGATGAGATGGTTGGATGACATCACTGAGGCAATGGACATGAGTTTGAGTAAACTCCAGGAGCTGGTGATGGACAGGGAAGCCTAGCATGCTGCAGTCCGTGGGGTCGCAAAGAATCAGACACGACTGAGTGACTGAAGTGAACTGAGGGGTCAGGGTGTGGTGCTGGGGGAAGGGCCTTTGCAGAGGCTATCTTAGCTGTAAGGCTAGGAAGAGGTACTGGCAGAAAGGAGATGGAGGAGGGGCAGTCAGGGGAGTAAGGAGGAAAGAGTCCACACTCAGCATGACCAGCTTGGGGGTCCACATTCAAGAGTGAAGGGTCACGAGGGACTCAGGCCAGCCACGCACCTGCCACTAGCCTGGCTGGCTAGGAGCCCTGGAAGCTTGAGTACTCGGGTCTCCAGGCAGCCTGCCCTTGAGGATGCTGAGGGCTGGCTGGGGAGCCTCCGCTACTCTTTCTAGAAACCGGTGAGAACGTCCCTCCCTCACACCAACACACTGCCCAGGCCTGCCCCGCCTGGCCTCAGTTCTCAGCACTCTCAGCCTTTGGCGGTCGCTGTCAGCAGCGACCACCCACCTCTCCAGAACTGGTTCTGTACCGCTGGGCCTCAGTTTCCCATCTACAAAACGAGGGAGTGGGTCTGGACTCCTCAGCCCATAAGCATACCTGGCTCACCCACTCTGAGCCCCACCGCAGGTATCCACGGACAGCGGGCCCCAGCCACTCCCTCTGACCTGTGTGCCCACCAGATGTGCAGCACAAAGACCTACGGAAGACAGCTGGAAGACTTCTATTACAGGCATTAAGAGCGTTCATGCCGTGAAAAAGCATGCATATATGCATAACCGAATCCCTTTGCTGCACACTTCAGAAGTTAAGATAACATTGTAATCAACTCTGCTTCAATAAAATAAAATTTTAGAAAACACTCATGCCCTTAGATTTGACAGCCTCTTAGGAAGTAACCTTAAGAAAGCACTCAGAGTTGGGACATGGATTTCCATGTACTGCTCTGGATGTATACTACTCTGCCAAAGGAATTACAGGCCACAAGGCCTTAGCAAAGAATCCTCCTGCACTGCAGGAGCCATAGGAGACACGAGTTTGATTCCTGGGTCGGGAAGATCCTCTGGAAAAGGGAACGGCAACCCACTCCAGTATTCTTACCTGGAGAATTCCAGGGACAGAGGAGCCCAGTGGGCTACAGTCCATGAGGTCACAAAGAGTCAAACATGACTGAGAAACACTTTTACTTTCAAAGGAATTCACTCTGCGCAGGCTCACTGACAAGATCCCGCGTGCCATGACCCACCACAGGAGGACTGTCACACAGGGAGTTGCTGTCCAGTCGCTCAGTCGTGTCCGACTCTTTGCAGCCTCATGGACTGCAGCACGCCAGGCTTCCCTGTCCTTCACCATCGCCCAGAGGGAGATGCTCAGCTATGAAAGTGAAAGTGAAAATGAAGTCACTCAGGCGTGTCTGACTCTTTGTGACCCCATGGACTATAGCCTGCCAGGCTCCTCCATCCATGGGATTTTCCGGGCAAGGATACTGCAATAGGTTGCCATTTCCTTCTCCAGGGGACCTTCCTGACCCAGGGATTGAACCGGGGTCTCCCACACTGCAGGCAGACTCTTTACTGTTTGAGCCACCAGTGAAGTGACAGTGAAGTCACTCAGTCTTGTCTGACTCTTTGCAACCCTGTGGACTGTAGCCCAACAGGCTCCTCAGTCCATGGGATTCTCCAGGCAAGAATACTGGAGTGGGTTGCCATTTCCTTCTCCAGGGGATCTTCCTGACCCAGGGATCGAACCCAGGTCCTCCGCATTGCAGGCAGACGCTTTAACCTCTGAGCCACCAGGGAAGTCTGTTGAGCCACCAGGGAAGCCCGCAAGTCAGAAACCCAGGATACAGCACATGCTTTCAGAACCTGACATTCGCGTGTGCATATGACCACAGGGACCTACTTTGCCAGAGTAGTGGTGGCTCTCTGGGCAGTGCTACACATTTCTGAAGTCTCAGAATTCGCTAATTTTTCTAAAATATTTTAGTAATCACACATACATAATAATAATAAACACTGGGTTTTGTTTGTTTGCTGTTTTTGTTTTTAAAGCAAGATTTGGCTTGGGGCAGAGATCCCAAGAAGGCTGTCTAGGAAGCCCCAGGGGAGGGTGAGACCGGTGTGTTCAGAGAGGAATGAGGCTCTCCAAGAGAAGAGAGGGGTGCCCTCCAGGCCAGACACTGCCTTGGGCTAGAAGCTTCTCTCTGAGTCAGTCTCTCAGAGCCTGGGGAACTAAGCACCTGACTGCACTCACTTTCTCTCTTCTGGGTTCCTTTTATCTCTTTTCTCCCAGGGAGGGGCCTGGCAAGCAAGCTTCTGCCCACTTTCCAGCTGGGAAAGAGGCCCCCAGAGGCCGAGTGCCTTCTGAGTGCACCAGGCTCACCACCCCTCTGACCATGAAGGTCAAGGGGACTGGGGTGAGGGGGCCCAAGCCGACTGGAGAGGCGCGGACAGTCAACCCTGTGGACTGTAGCCCAACAGGCTCCTCAGTCCATGGGATTCTCCAGGCAAGAATACTGGAGTGGGTTGCCATTTCCTTCTCCAGGGGATCTTCCTGACCCAGGGATCGAACCCAGGTCCTCCGCATTGCAGGCAGACGCTTTAACCTCTGAGCCACCAGGGAAGTCTGTTGAGCCACCAGGGAAGCCCGCAAGTCAGAAACCCAGGATACAGCACATGCTTTCAGAACCTGACATTCGCGTGTGCATATGACCACAGGGACCTACTTTGCCAGAGTAGTGGTGGCTCTCTGGGCAGTGCTACACATTTCTGAAGTCTCAGAATTCGCTAATTTTTCTAAAATATTTTAGTAATCACACATACATAATAATAATAAACACTGGGTTTTGTTTGTTTGCTGTTTTTGTTTTTAAAGCAAGATTTGGCTTGGGGCAGAGATCCCAAGAAGGCTGTCTAGGAAGCCCCAGGGGAGGGTGAGACCGGTGTGTTCAGAGAGGAATGAGGCTCTCCAAGAGAAGAGAGGGGTGCCCTCCAGGCCAGACACTGCCTTGGGCTAGAAGCTTCTCTCTGAGTCAGTCTCTCAGAGCCTGGGGAACTAAGCACCTGACTGCACTCACTTTCTCTCTTCTGGGTTCCTTTTATCTCTTTTCTCCCAGGGAGGGGCCTGGCAAGCAAGCTTCTGCCCACTTTCCAGCTGGGAAAGAGGCCCCCAGAGGCCGAGTGCCTTCTGAGTGCACCAGGCTCACCACCCCTCTGACCATGAAGGTCAAGGGGACTGGGGTGAGGGGGCCCAAGCCGACTGGAGAGGCGCGGACAGGGCGCTCCATCACCACACTCACAGCAGCGCAGCTGGCGGGGATGCCTTCCATCCAGCTGCCCAGACATCATCCGCTCGGGGCAGGGGGCTGGTTTCCTCTGGTTGGTGTCTGTCTGAGTAGCATCTGTCCCCCTCCCTGCCTGTTTGCCCCTGCTTTGAGGGTCTCCTCCTGGGTCCTGAGAAGCTTGCTCACTGCTCCAGCTGCCTGCACACACACACACACACACACACACACACACACACATACACTCCTAGTTCCCAGGGGTGCAGTGTAGTACAGAATCCGGCACCGAAATGCCTAGGTTTGAAGCCCAACTCCACTCCTTTACTATGCAGCCCTCCCTTCTGGCCAATACCCACCCCCACCCACCCTGGCCCCCTCAAGTCACCGTATTTCCAAGGCACAGCTTTCTCTCGTTTGGCAAAGGGACAGCACAGGTACCTTAACGGGGGCTGAGAAGGGACTTCCCTGGTGGCCCAGTGGCTAAAACTCTAAAACTCTATGCTCCTGATGCAGGGGGCATGGGTTCGATCCCTGATCGCAGACCTGCCACAACTCAGACCAATGTGGCCAAATAAATAAATATTTTAAAAACCAAACCAAACCGGGGACTGAGAATCACCGGGCACCTCGCACGTGCAAGGCCCCCTCCCCAGCCCTCAAGCGCCTCATCTCATGATGTTCCCTCGAAGCTGCCAGGGAGAAGTCTTCCCAAGGGCAGGGCAGCCCTAAAGAGAGGGAACCGGCACTGCAGGTACCACAGGGAAGACTTCAGAGCCGCCGAGGAAAGTGCTTTTGCTGAAAACCTAACCTGAATCCAGCGAGGCCTCTGCGCGCAACAAGCACTGGGGGAATGACAGGGCGCAGAAGAACACGTTAAACACACACGAGGACACACCCCGCAAATTCCAGACTCTGGGAATCTTCGCAGGACAGACCACCCAGTTCCTTCAACAAATACATTTCAGGGGAAAACGCAAGGGGGGAAATGTAGACTAAAATAAAGGTGTGACATGCAACCAAATGCAACATGTGGATTCTGGACTGGGATTCGAACAGGGCAACTGTTTAAAAAAACAACACACACACACACACACAACCTAAGGAACAACTGGGATGATTTGAACACTACTAAGTATCTGTTTGAGCAAAGTGTGGGAGACAGTGAAGGACAGGGAAGCCGGGCACGCTGCTGTCCGCAGGGTCGCGGAGAGTCGGACACGCCTGAGTGGCTAAACACCTGGCTTTCTGATGATAGCTGACATCATTTTCTGGATGTGATCATGGGATTCTGGTTACTATTAGAGTAGCCTGTTGAAGCACTGATGGAGCCGTGTGCCTGAGGTCTGTCTCAACGTGGTCCGCGGTGGGGAAGGAGGGCTCAGAGAGAAGCAGCGAGATGGCCCCGCAGGGGGATGAGGAGAGCTGCATGTCTTTACGCCATTTTCTCCACTTTTGTGTTCTGGGGAATTTTTCATAATAGACGTTAAGAAAGAAAAAGGACACAGTTTGTTTTGATTCATCCTCTAATGCTGCTGAGGCTCCATCAGCCTTGAAGAGAGGGCAGCCATCCCCAGACCTGGAGCCCACCGCGGTGACCCCCACTCGTTTCACCACTTCCCACGCTCCTGTGGCTCTCAGAGCATCCAGACAGCACGATGGCCCGATGCAGTGGGCAGAATCGGAATCACGAGGCTCAGATGGGGCTCGTGACCTCGGGCCAATCTGAAATCAAAGCTCTGTTGACCTAGGCCCTTGGAGGGTCTGCTGGGAGGGAGACAGGAAGCTGTGTACAAAGTGCAGGGTTATGTGAATGGGGGTCGCTCCCTGCTTTCCTGCTCCTGCTCACAGCTCACTCTATCCTAGCCATCCCAGGTTCCCAGTCTTTCCCGGGGTTCGGCGGGGGGAAATGCACCCGTCCCTCCCTAGAGATCACAAGGAGCCCTGGATAATATCGCTGTACAGACCGCTCCTGTAATCAGGATGCTCCCCGCACAGGAAGCCTAAAAGACAGGTTTTGAGCTGACAGCAGGAAGAGAACCAGGCCAAACCCAGCCCGCATGTGTTTTGGTTGGCATGCAAAGTGTTTTTCAATTTTTGAGCCAACAGGAAAAGGTCAGGTGACTTCATATAAAAGTCCCCCTTTCTGGCTGCTCCCGTAACTTGGGACAATCCAGCCACACCGGGTCTGTGTGCCCGAATGACAGGAGGCTGGGTGGGAGCTGATGGACACTTGTCCTTTGCAGCCAGGCCTGTGCTCATGGGTTTGCCTCAGACCCCTCTGGGCCTCCCGTCACTCCCTGGCTCACAGGCCCCTCAGTAGCCGCCTTCGGTTTGAGAGAAAGGTGTGCTCAGGCCAAGCCTCTGGGGCCTCTTTCCCTTCCTGCTATCATCCAATCACTGGTGCCCAGACGTACAGCAGCCAGAGGGGTCTTGACCCTTCAAAGCTCGCCCCCCGCTACCTCTGCCTTCAGACAAAAGACCAACTGCTTGGTGTGAGCTCAGCTGGTATCTCTGGGGTCCTCTCTCACGATGCCCAGGGAGGCTCACACAGAAAAGCTGCAGTCCCCAGAGCCTCAAGCCGTCCTCGCTCCGCCTGGCCCGTGCTTCCCACTTTTAATCCACCCCTTTGCTTGGCACAAGGTCCCAGAGAATGAGGTTTGGGCCCCGGGTGCCACTCCAGGTACCTGGTGGCTCAGAGTAAGAACTGGCTAAAGGCCACGTCCAGGTGACAAGGGTCTTGGCCATCACCTCCTCCAACTTTGGTCACCGTGTCGGAGGGAGCTGGTGACCCAGTGAGGAACAGAGGTCAGGTACCCAGACTCAGTTTGAGCAAGCTCCAGGAGTTGGTGATGGACAGGGAGGCCTGGCATGCTGCAGTCCATGGCGTCACAGAGAGGCAGACATGACTGAGCGGCTGACCTGAACTGACCCAGACTCAGGTCATGCCTTGCTGGAAAACCTCTCATCTCTCACTGAACGGGTGGAGGTCACCTGGTCTGTCTTTTCTGATCTATATTTAGAGTCTGGGAAGTTCACGGATGGGGCGCGGCCTGGCCAGGCTCCTCAATCGTTTCCCTGACCTGATGTCACCATTCCTGGCTGCCTGGGTCCTGGGGTGGCCCTCTGTGGGCAGGTGAGCACACACCTTGGCAGGAGGTGACACACCTGGGCTGAGTGTGGGAGCTGTTGGCACAGCAGGCCACCTCCTCTGCCTCTGGTTCCTGGGAACTTCAAGGGACGGCCTCCTCCTCTGGGCAACAGGGAGTCCCCAGGGGCTGGAGGCCAAGCTCAGAGATGGTCAGGAGCCGGGACATGAAGCTTCCAAACAACCAGGAGACCATTGGACAGCACAGGTACCTTAACGGGGGCTGAGAAGGGACTTCCCTGGTGGCCCAGTGGCTAAAACTCTAAAACTCTATGCTCCTGATGCAGGGGGCATGGGTTCGATCCCTGATCGCAGACCTGCCACAACTCAGACCAATGTGGCCAAATAAATAAATATTTTAAAAACCAAACCAAACCGGGGACTGAGAATCACCGGGCACCTCGCACGTGCAAGGCCCCCTCCCCAGCCCTCAAGCGCCTCATCTCATGATGTTCCCTCGAAGCTGCCAGGGAGAAGTCTTCCCAAGGGCAGGGCAGCCCTAAAGAGAGGGAACCGGCACTGCAGGTACCACAGGGAAGACTTCAGAGCCGCCGAGGAAAGTGCTTTTGCTGAAAACCTGTCTCTTATACACATTGCCCTCAAGCGCCTCATCTCATGATGTTCCCTCGAAGCTGCCAGGGAGAAGTCTTCCCAAGGGCAGGGCAGCCCTAAAGAGAGGGAACCGGCACTGCAGGTACCACAGGGAAGACTTCAGAGCCGCCGAGGAAAGTGCTTTTGCTGAAAACCTAACCTGAATCCAGCGAGGCCTCTGCGCGCAACAAGCACTGGGGGAATGACAGGGCGCAGAAGAACACGTTAAACACACACGAGGACACACCCCGCAAATTCCAGACTCTGGGAATCTTCGCAGGACAGACCACCCAGTTCCTTCAACAAATACATTTCAGGGGAAAACGCAAGGGGGGAAATGTAGACTAAAATAAAGGTGTGACATGCAACCAAATGCAACATGTGGATTCTGGACTGGGATTCGAACAGGGCAACTGTTTAAAAAAACAACACACACACACACACACAACCTAAGGAACAACTGGGATGATTTGAACACTACTAAGTGTCTGTTTGAGCAAAGTGTGGGAGACAGTGAAGGACAGGGAAGCCGGGCACGCTGCTGTCCGCAGGGTCGCGGAGAGTCGGACACGCCTGAGTGGCTAAACACCTGGCTTTCTGATGATAGCTGACATCATTTTCTGGATGTGATCATGGGATTCTGGTTACTATTAGAGTAGCCTGTTGAAGCACTGATGGAGCCGTGTGCCTGAGGTCTGTCTCAACGTGGTCCGCGGTGGGGAAGGAGGGCTCAGAGAGAAGCAGCGAGATGGCCCCGCAGGGGGATGAGGAGAGCTGCATGTCTTACGCCATTTTCTCCACTTTTGTGTTCTGGGGAATTTTTCATAATAGACGTTAAGAAAGAAAAAGGACACAGTTTGTTTTGATTCATCCTCTAATGCTGCTGAGGCTCCATCAGCCTTGAAGAGAGGGCAGCCATCCCCAGACCTGGAGCCCACCGCGGTGACCCCCACTCGTTTCACCACTTCCCACGCTCCTGTGGCTCTCAGAGCATCCAGACAGCACGATGGCCCGATGCAGTGGGCAGAATCGGAATCACGAGGCTCAGATGGGGCTCGTGACCTCGGGCCAATCTGAAATCAAAGCTCTGTTGACCTAGGCCCTTGGAGGGTCTGCTGGGAGGGAGACAGGAAGCTGTGTACAAAGTGCAGGGTTATGTGAATGGGGGTCGCTCCCTGCTTTCCTGCTCCTGCTCACAGCTCACTCTATCCTAGCCATCCCAGGTTCCCAGTCTTTCCCGGGGTTCGGCGGGGGGAAATGCACCCGTCCCTCCCTAGAGATCACAAGGAGCCCTGGATAATATCGCTGTACAGACCGCTCCTGTAATCAGGATGCTCCCCGCACAGGAAGCCTAAAAGACAGGTTTTGAGCTGACAGCAGGAAGAGAACCAGGCCAAACCCAGCCCGCATGTGTTTTGGTTGGCATGCAAAGTGTTTTTCAATTTTTGAGCCAACAGGAAAAGGTCAGGTGACTTCATATAAAAGTCCCCCTTTCTGGCTGCTCCCGTAACTTGGGACAATCCAGCCACACCGGGTCTGTGTGCCCGAATGACAGGAGGCTGGGTGGGAGCTGATGGACACTTGTCCTTTGCAGCCAGGCCTGTGCTCATGGGTTTGCCTCAGACCCCTCTGGGCCTCCCGTCACTCCCTGGCTCACAGGCCCCTCAGTAGCCGCCTTCGGTTTGAGAGAAAGGTGTGCTCAGGCCAAGCCTCTGGGGCCTCTTTCCCTTCCTGCTATCATCCAATCACTGGTGCCCAGACGTACAGCAGCCAGAGGGGTCTTGACCCTTCAAAGCTCGCCCCCCGCTACCTCTGCCTTCAGACAAAAGACCAACTGCTTGGTGTGAGCTCAGCTGGTATCTCTGGGGTCCTCTCTCACGATGCCCAGGGAGGCTCACACAGAAAAGCTGCAGTCCCCAGAGCCTCAAGCCGTCCTCGCTCCGCCTGGCCCGTGCTTCCCACTTTTAATCCACCCCTTTGCTTGGCACAAGGTCCCAGAGAATGAGGTTTGGGCCCCGGGTGCCACTCCAGGTACCTGGTGGCTCAGAGTAAGAACTGGCTAAAGGCCACGTCCAGGTGACAAGGGTCTTGGCCATCACCTCCTCCAACTTTGGTCACCGTGTCGGAGGGAGCTGGTGACCCAGTGAGGAACAGAGGTCAGGTACCCAGACTCAGTTTGAGCAAGCTCCAGGAGTTGGTGATGGACAGGGAGGCCTGGCATGCTGCAGTCCATGGCGTCACAGAGAGGCAGACATGACTGAGCGGCTGACCTGAACTGACCCAGACTCAGGTCATGCCTTGCTGGAAAACCTCTCATCTCTCACTGAACGGGTGGAGGTCACCTGGTCTGTCTTTTCTGATCTATATTTAGAGTCTGGGAAGTTCACGGATGGGGCGCGGCCTGGCCAGGCTCCTCAATCGTTTCCCTGACCTGATGTCACCATTCCTGGCTGCCTGGGTCCTGGGGTGGCCCTCTGTGGGCAGGTGAGCACACACCTTGGCAGGAGGTGACACACCTGGGCTGAGTGTGGGAGCTGTTGGCACAGCAGGCCACCTCCTCTGCCTCTGGTTCCTGGGAACTTCAAGGGACGGCCTCCTCCTCTGGGCAACAGGGAGTCCCCAGGGGCTGGCGGCCAAGCTCAGAGATGGTCAGGAGCCGGGACATGAAGCTTCCAAACAACCAGGAGACCATCCGGGGTGGAGGGGTTTGACATCATTACTCCAAATCTCTGATCTCACAGGGTGTTGCTGTCCCAGTGTGAGCAGGACAAGATGAGTCAATGCCCGGATCTGAGGCAATGGCCCAGGACTTGGATTCTGGCATTCTGGACCAGCCATGAGTTGGCTCCCCCTTCTCTCCTGGAGAGGGGAGGGCACGGCCCCCTGACTCTTGACTTTCAGGATGCTGGGGGTGGGGGGCACTCAAGACAGGCAGACATGATGTCCAGGGTCTTACAGAGTAAGACCAAGGACCACTCTGATAACTGTCCTCCACTCCCAGAGCACTCAGGGCCCGACACCCCTAAAGGCCACCTGTCCAACAGGTGCTGGGTCCAAGGCGGGGGTGCAGGAGAGGAGAGAGGAAGAGAAACAGAAGGGGGAGGGACTCCCCTGGGCCTCCAGTGGATAAGACTCCTTGATCCCAATGCAGGGGGCACGAGTTTGACCCCTGGTCGGGGAACTAAGATCCTGCATGCCGCATGGCGTGGCAGGGAGAAGGAGAGAGGACATAAACAGGAGGAAACAGCCACTGAGACTTGCCACTGAGTCCGAAACATGAGAAACAACAGAGAGAGATCAGAGAGGCAGGGTCTCATCCCTGGAAAAGCCGCACTGACTGGCAGATTGCTGCACCCAGGGCGGCGACGGAGGCCTGCAGGTTTGTGAAACTCTCTTAAAATGCAGAGCCCAGGTTTGTATTCCGGTCCCCGCTCTGCACCTTCCTAGCTTCAGTTTCCTCTCCCAGAGCCTCAGTTTCTCCATCAGGGGGATGGAGAGAACAGTAAGAATAGTGAGACCACCACCACTTGGCTCTCAGGGGAGCAGATGATAAAACAGCGCACAGAAGCCTTGTAACCTGAGAAGAATCACTCGAAGGAGCCGCTAAGACCACCCCCAGCCCCGCCGCCCCGCCCAGGCGGGGGCCGGGAGACAGGCGGTCAGCCGGGCGGGCACACAAGGGTACCAGTGGCAAGCAAGCCTCCTCCTCACCCTGCCCCCTACCTAGCTGCTTCGCTCACATCCACATTGGGAGATGGAGCCTCTCCAGGCAATTTCCAGCCAAACTCCTTCAACCAGTTCTGATGGGAGGGGAGGAAGTCGAGGGCTCCAGCCACAACCTAGAAGCACCTGTTGCCCTGGAAACTCACCTCAGTGGCGGGTGCCGGCAGAGGTGTCTTCGGCCAAGATGTGGGGCTCTGGAGGGCAGCGTAGCGGGCGACAGCCCACCTCCTGGCAGTCACCACAGAGACGCAGGCGAGGAGCACCCAGCCCTTCCTGCCCCTGGGCTCGGCGGGCCTGGCTTGCCGGGCCATCATAGGGAGGCAGGTGGGCCTGGGATGGGCTCCCCGGGAGGCCCTCTGCCAGTCTGCCTGCCCGTCTGCTGGTCCCATTGGAGTCAGCTCCTGAGTACCTAGGCCTGGTGTCACCGCGTGGCTGTCATACCTGCTCCTGTGACAAGCAGGGCCAGGAATTCCTGCTCTTACCAGGCTGAGGGCCAGCCATGGGCAGGTGGACCATCCCAAGCCTGGCCAGGACTTCCAGCTCAGATCTGCTGTCTTGCGGGGAGGGCCCAGCTGTGTCCCCAACACCCTGAGGCCCTGTCCTCACTCCCCCTGCCTGGGAGAAAAAAATCACCACCCAGGGACAAGTCACAGAGATCAAAACAGCTCAGCCAGTGGAGCCACCAGCCAGGAGTGAGTCCAGCCGGGTGCTGGGGGGCACAGGAGACCCACCTGACCCCCTCCGTTTCCTCTTAAGCCACTGTCTCATTTTGGAAGCCTTCCCCATCACTCAGCCCTCAGAACTCCGCCACGTCTGCCACCTAGACATGAGATTTAATTTTAAATGGCCAGGACCAACCTAGGGTTAGAAACTGTTTATTTCGCCAAGTAGGGCAGTTAAAAAACAAAACAAAACAAAACCTGTCACCATCATCATTTCAGAAAAGATCCCCCAAAAGTAACTAGGAGGGCATACGATCAAAAAAAAAAAACAGGCGATCACTAAATGAATATATCTGGCTTTAAAGCAAACTCATGACCTTGTCTCCATTTCTCTCATTTTGCCACAGACCAGACACTGAAAGCTATGAGTTGAGTCCAACATACCCATTTGACAAACGGAAAAACTGAGGCCGCAGGGAGCAGGGACTTGCCCAAGATGTCACAGGGAGAGTCCAGGTCCTGTGTCTGTGCACACCTCTGCAGAGCCCAAACGTAGCTTCCCTGCCTCAGCATTCAGAGCCTAGATCCCCACAGCTAAAGATGCCAGGGTGACCCAAAGGCTGGGCTGCCTCCTTACCCTTCTTGGGCCCTGGCGGGTGGCCGGCTGGGCACACAGGATCGTGGGGGCTGAGAGGACAGGGGGGTGGACCGGGGCTCCGGAGCCAGCCCACAGGCACATCAGGCCCCCGGTTCCTGAAGGAGAGGCAGGGGCCCAGACTGCCGGCCTGGCGCCAAGCCCTGTCTCTCCAAGCTAGCTAGCATTTCACATCCTCTTCCGGTGGCTTTGGGGGCGCAGGGGACCCAGCAGAGGAGGCCGCTCAGAGCCGGAGAACCGAGACCTAGTTCCTGCCCCCACCTGACACTGCCTTCCTCTGGGACAGGCACGTTCCTCTTCTCTCTGAGCCTCACTGTTTCTGATCCGTTATGGGAGGGGGTGTGGTATACAGAGGTTTTCAAATTACAGTTTCACATACCCTAACCACACCGCTGGAGCAGGAGAATTTCTTTCATGGAAGGACGCCCTGGACGGGGGAGCCTCTGCAGTGGGGGTTCTCTAGGGCAGAGGTCCCCAACTTTTTGGTACGAGGGACTGATTTCATGGAAGATAGTTTGTCCATGGACTGGGGGTGAGGGGTATTAACAGGCGATCACTAAATGAATATATCTGGCTTTAAAGCAAACTCATGACCTTGTCTCCATTTCTCTCATTTTGCCACAGACCAGACACTGAAAGCTATGAGTTGAGTCCAACATACCCATTTGACAAACGGAAAAACTGAGGCCGCAGGGAGCAGGGACTTGCCCAAGATGTCACAGGGAGAGTCCAGGTCCTGTGTCTGTGCACACCTCTGCAGAGCCCAAACGTAGCTTCCCTGCCTCAGCATTCAGAGCCTAGATCCCCACAGCTAAAGATGCCAGGGTGACCCAAAGGCTGGGCTGCCTCCTTACCCTTCTTGGGCCCTGGCGGGTGGCCGGCTGGGCACACAGGATCGTGGGGGCTGAGAGGACAGGGGGGTGGACCGGGGCTCCGGAGCCAGCCCACAGGCACATCAGGCCCCCGGTTCCTGAAGGAGAGGCAGGGGCCCAGACTGCCGGCCTGGCGCCAAGCCCTGTCTCTCCAAGCTAGCTAGCATTTCACATCCTCTTCCGGTGGCTTTGGGGGCGCAGGGGACCCAGCAGAGGAGGCCGCTCAGAGCCGGAGAACCGAGACCTAGTTCCTGCCCCCACCTGACACTGCCTTCCTCTGGGACAGGCACGTTCCTCTTCTCTCTGAGCCTCACTGTTTCTGATCCGTTATGGGAGGGGGTGTGGTATACAGAGGTTTTCAAATTACAGTTTCACATACCCTAACCACACCGCTGGAGCAGGAGAATTTCTTTCATGGAAGGACGCCCTGGACGGGGGAGCCTCTGCAGTGGGGGTTCTCTAGGGCAGAGGTCCCCAACTTTTTGGTACGAGGGACTGATTTCATGGAAGATAGTTTGTCCATGGACTGGGGGTGAGGGGTATGGTTTGGGGATGAATCAAGCATGTTACATTTACTGTGTTCCTTACTTCTAACCTGAGGCCGCAGCTGATCTGACAGGAGGTGCTGGTCCACACCTGGAGGCTGGGGACCCCTGCTCTAGGGAATGTGGGTGGGCATCTGGAAGTGGGTGGGCTGAGGGGCAGGGGGTTCCAGGTGGACCCTGAGGCAGCAGCCTTCCTGCCCCCCACACACCCTCCCTCATGTCCGCACCCAGTACGTGTCTCCCGCACTAAAACTCCTCCAAAGGCTTCTGCCCAACCCACAAAAGAATTCAGAGTCCTCGCTGTCCCTGCCTCCAGGCTCCTCTGAGTCAGCCCTGACTACCGCCCCAAACTCACCTTCCCTCGGGCCCCCTGCTCCTTCTCCCCAGACGCCTTGGCCCTTCTGCGCAAAGAAACACTTAATCTAGACCTTTGAGAAACAGCAGAGGTGACTGGGCTCTCTGTCAGCAGCTCTGGGACTCTGGGCCAGCAACTTAGCGGCCTTGGTTTCCTCATCTGTCAAATGAGCACAAGGACACTGCCGGATTCGACAAGAACTCAGCACAGGCCTGGTTTCTGGGTGGCACTCTGATGCTTCCCGTGGTCATGCGCCTGCCCTGGGGCCTGGCACTCAACACACACTCCATGGATGCTGGCGGAGATTAGTCCTGCACCAGAGGTACCACGGCCTGGCTCTGCCTCCAAGAGCAAGCTCCAGGGGACACTCTGAGGCCTGTTGGGCGCTCAGTATGCAGCCCTACAACCAGGTCCCAGGGGATAACTTGGAAACGTTTGTCATCTAAAAGCAGCGAGCAGGCACTGGGCACCGCAAGGCAGCCTGGTCCCGCAGAGGTGAGGCCAAGAGGGCTGGCAGACATGGTCTGATCTACCTTCCTGAGGACTGGCTGGCACAGCAGGGCTCCCCTGAGAGCTCAGCCTTGTTGGGGAGAAGCCCCAGGCAGGCCCCAGCAGGACCTGGGTGAGGTGGGGACAGCCCTGGGTGGGGGCGGGGCCCTGGGAGGACCCCACCCCTGGCCTCTCTCTGCCACGTTGCCTGTTGACTGGTCACAGGACCTCGGGCATCCCTTGATGTGGACTGACTGCCCTGGACGTGACCAGTGAGCTCTACCCAGCCTTTAGGACAGTGGATGAAAAAGGAGACCAGGGCCCAGTGCCCATGGCAGGGATCAGTGGGCAGTGTGGGGACCAACAAGCCTTTCCAATTCTGTGGACACATTTGGGGGTGAGGGGGAGAGCTTCCAGAGGCCCTTGAGGAAGTGGGGTTACAGGAACCAACAGGGAACAGGCTGCCCAGTGAGGTGTGCCTGTGTGTTCATGCCTTAGATTCGACAGGCATTTATGGAGCGTTTTCCCTGGTACCAAGCTCCGTGCCAACTGGCACGTCTACCACCCATGGCTCCTGAGCACTCTTCTCCAACGACCCCAACCTTCTGCACAGGTCAACCTGGCCTCGGAGCCATTTAGGCCATTCCTCTGCGAGCTAGGCCAGGCCCAGGCAGGACTGCCGCAGAGCAGTGGGCCCTGAGCCGCTCGGAAGGCCGAGGGCCTCAGTCACAGGCTAGGGGGCAGGACAGGACTAGCTGCAGGCAAGAAAGGCCGGAGCCCCGAGGAGGCGGGGCCTGGGGCGGGGCGGGGCCTGGGGCGGGGCCCGCCCACCCCGCCTCCCACCCGCGTCGGGGGATGGCAGAGGCGCCTTTGTTCCCTGCCGGCCTTGTGTCACCACATGGCCCATCCCATCACTGTCACGGCCTGGAACGGAGACGGGACATGGAGGGCCAGGGCTCTGGGGCTGGGACGGTTAGGGGCGCTCCACTTGCAACACTGGCAGCGAGCCCAACACTTTTCTCCACCTCCATCCCCGTGCCCCTACCGTGCATGGAACTCCGGGTGGGCGCGGCTTGGGGGGGAGGGGGGGACATTCACACCAGCCCTGAGATGCTAACCTGCCTCCCACACTTGTCCCAGGACACCGTGGGCACGTGACCTGCCGTTAGTGCTCTGCCCACGATCCAGGTGGCTCCAGAATAAGGCACCTGGCCAGCCACACACGGAGCTCAGACCAACAAAACCCCACTGGTGGACACACGTGTACGCACAGACATGTGCCCTGAATTCCGCTCTTGTTGGGGAGGGGGCAGGGATTCCAGGGTGGAGGGAGAGGGTCCTGCTGCCTCCTGCATCTGGGCAGCCCCTCCAGGCTCAGGGCGGGGGCGGGGGCGGGTGCAGGCCCCGGTGCGAGGCACACTGTTTATAAACACGGCCGGGCTGTCGCTAGGCGCTCTGACTCAGAGCGGAGTGGTGACTCCTCTTCAGGCTGTTTGCTCAGCACAACATCCTGTCCAGGAAGCAGCCAGCAGAGGCCCAGGGCCAGGTTTTCACTCCTCTTTCCTGCAGGCTCCTGACTTGACTCGGGGTGCTGCTGGGGGTGGGGGGCAGCCCCGGTTCTCCTCCCTCTCGTTTCTGGGAACCCGAGGCCCATCATCAAGTCACTCAACAGACGGTCACCACCGGCCTGGCTCTGCAACGGAGGGGTGATGCTGCAGCCATGCACGCCACTGACTCAGCCCCCCAAACCGAGAAAGAGGCTGTGGTCCAGGGTGGGAGTTCCCTCCAAGGCAAACGCCCACATTTAGAAGCCTTGCAGGCAGAAGCAGCTACTGACATCCCCCCAGTCCCAGCCCCAAGCCCAGAACTCAGCTTGGCCCTGTCCCTGGTGCTCCTCGGTGGGACAAAGCACCTTTGCACTTAGCGTGAAACAGATGAAGCCACTGTAATTATACTCTGTTGTAAAACTGAGACAATTGAGGCCCAGAGAAGGCAAACAAGCTGCCTGAGGCCACACAGTGGGCCAGTGCCACGCCAGGGCTATGCCTGGGCCTGTCAGGTCCCCAGGGCAGCCTGCTTTTCTCTGTTCAGTTCTGGGTTAAAGTGGATTTGTTCCTGGCAGCACAAGTCCAGCTTGGCGCTGCTGGGTCCCTGTCAGCAGGGAGGGTGGTTGGTCCCTTGTATGACGTCCAGCTTCACATCCTTCTGCCTCCCCCACACTCAACTCAGAGCTTAAGCCGGAGTCAGGGGTCCACCCCCGCCCCCTCATCTCTGCTGTTCACTGATGTGCCAGTGTGGCTATCGTTTAACAGTCACAATGTATGAGGCAGGTTTGCAGGTGAGCAGCTTGGGGCCAGAAGCTCAGAGACAGCACCAGACTCACCCAAAGCCACACAGCAGGCTGGCTTTTGAGGCTAGTGTTCCCAAACTGCTCCCAGCTTTTTCTAAGAGCTGAGGATGATTCTGCTCTTATTTCCAGCAGCAGAGGTTCCTCTTTAGAGGAGGACCATCAGGGGCCAGAGCCTCGGAGTGACTTGTATGAAAGGTCACATGGCTTAACGGGAAGGCTCTGTCCCCTCTTCCAGGCCGGGGAGAAGTAAGGGCCTGTCAGAAGGGCAGAGCCCTAGGAAGAAAGGCAGAGGAAAGTGAAAGTCGTTCAGTCCGACTCTGGGACTCCATAAACTACACAGTCCATGGGATTCTCCAGGCCAGAATACTGGAGTGAGTAGCCTATCCCTTCAGCGGATCTTCCTGACCCAGGAATTGAACCGGGGCCTCCCGTTTCCCGTACTGCAGGCTGATTCTTTACCAGCTGAGCCACCAGGACCGCAGAGGGGGCAGTGCTTATTTTGGCAGCTGAGGCTTGGCCCCACCCCAGGCAGGACAGTAACCCCCGGTCAGCTGCTCTGATTACTGATTCACCCGCCGCAGGGCTCCCCTGCTCCGGCTGCCCCCTTTAACCAGCCCACTGAGTCACACAGTTGCCAAGAATCTGAGAATTCAGGCCTTGCCCCAGCCGCTCCCACTGGCTTCGTGCCCAGCAGGATCCAGCTGGGGCTCTTTGCTGGTGGCTCAGAAGGTAAAGAACCCGCCTGCCAATGCAGGAGACTGGGGTTCAGTCCCGGGCTTGGGAAGATCCCCTGGAGAAGGGAATGGCAACGCACTCCAGTATTCTTGCCTGGAGAATCCCATGGGCAGAGGAGCCTGAAGGTTAACGTCCATGGGGTTGCAGAGTCGTACACGACCTAGTGACTTTATGGGACTGGAGAGCTGCAACTCTGAATAAGGATGAGCTAAGAAAGTAGCATTAATAAAATGTCAATAAAAGAACCATCCACTGTGGGATTGGTTTGTGTCCCCCAACTCAGTGGGGCTCTAGCTCAATCTGCCCTGTTTGCCCCTCATGCCCAAGTGGCTGGAATGATGCCTGGCCCAGTCGATCAATAGATGGATGACTATGTCACTCACACATGCCCGCACACACCATCATAGGAGCACAAAAGATACTGGTATTCTGAGCATTTTTTAGTTCTTTCCTCTCCTAAAAATTGGAATGGGGGTGAGCTCCTTGAGAGCAGGGAGTCTGTTCCCCTGACATATCGATGGCTAGAACGGTCCCCTGGCACACTGTGGGCTCTCAACAAACACTCCCTGGTCCAGGTGGCTCCTCCAGCTTCCAAGTTCCAGGACTTGAAAATATTCAAGAGTTCGGGGCCACCTACTTCGCTCTGGGAAGATGACCAGGAAAGCTTCCTGGAGGAGGCAGCAAGGCAGGAGAGGCACATGATGGATGGTAAAGCAGAAGGGCAAGTCCCTATCTGCCAACCTGTTACTAAACTGTTTTCCAGAGAACGCAGCTGGGAGCGGAGACGGGAGGCAGGGCCGGTCAGGAGTCAGAGCAGTAGGTCAGCCAGGTGTTCCGGGAAACAGGGGCCCGGAGGTTCCCGGAAGCCCGGCTGCCTGGGGATGTCGGCTGGGGGAGGTGGGCAGTCAGTTCAGCTCTGGTTCAATCCGGGGATTTTTTCCTCCTTTCTGAATTCCCTGCTCAGTAATGATTCTTGAGGAATGGAACTCTGCTCACTGGCTACACACAGTTTGCTTTGCAGTGGTCTGGCCACGAAGAAGCCCCTTCCCGAAGGGAAGCCAAGCCTGCAGGGCAGGGAGCTGAGCCACAGTCAAGCCCCTGTGCCCAGCGCAGCCTGATCACTTGGGAGCTTCAGGGCCAGGGGAGGCAGGACAAACGGGCTCTTGTGGTGAGAAGGCTGCCTGCCGTGCCAGGGACACTGCGTGCCCGGTGCCACCACCCACCCCGCCACCCGCCTGCGGGGGCCAGGGCTGCCCTTTCAGAGGGGACCTCCTGAGCTGTCCCGGCCTCTGGAGAGGACTTGGAGCTCCAGATGGCTGCCAGGAGGTGGTGGGGGTGCCCGCTGACCTCTTTCCCACGCTTCTTCTCCAGCAACGGAGTTCCTGCCGGCCGTGGGGTTGGCAGGGTGAAGACGCCTTGGGTTTCCAGGTTCTGGGGCTGAGCTGCACAGCCTCTGTCCCACCCTCCTGCCGCCCACTGTCCCTCTGCCCAGCCCTGGACTTTGCTCCTTCCTTGGTATCTCCCACAGAAGGCAAGATGCCAGGGCCTCCCCTCTCGGCCTTTGCCTGCTCATACCTGGGACTGGTGAGAGGGCATCAAGGCACCAGGTGGCCTCCCCTGCTGGGGGACTCTCCACGAGCTGGACAGGTCTCCATGCGGCTGCCGGGCGAGGGCACATGCTGGTGTGCTCTCGCCCAGCATGTGCCGGCGTGCGCCAAGCACCTTAGAGGCCTGTGAGCTGGTAAGCTCGCCTACCCGTTTAAAGATGAGAGGCCGAGGGTCTGGCATGGGCACTCAGGCCTCCTCACGGCCAAGGCTCGGGCCGGGTGCTTTCAACAAGCAAGATGCCTGCATGTGTGTGGACGCGCTTTCTCAATGCACGCTCTCCCTTTCCCAGGCACCAGTCGTGTGTCTGCACATGTCCTTTCACACATGTGCTCGCTCAGCCTCCACCGGGTTGACACACCCAGGCCAGGACCCTCGCCCTACTGGCAGACGCCACCCCGTGCCCCCAGGCCTGGAAAGCACACTTCCTCAGGGCCACTCCAAGCCCACTCCTGGCAGGGTGAGTGAGGAGGGAAGGGGGCCTGACCCTGTGCAGGGAGTTCTGAACCCAAGGGGCTGCGGAGGAAACTGCTCTTGAAATCCTGGAACACTGCCATCATCTGCTGCCAGTCCAGCCCTTCCACACCCGGCACTGCCCACCTGCCAGCTCCCAAGCCAGCCAGGACCTCAGGCCAGGTGGACTGCCTTGCCCTTGAACTTCACCTTCCAGTAACTAAGGTCAAAGGGCAACCTCCTGGTCAGCATACCTTAGGAGAGGGTGGGGTGGTGGAGTGCTGGAGGTCAGAGGCCTGGAACACTGGCCTCAGGGAGGAAGGCCATCTCACCTAACGGCCCGGGCAACTGTCTCAACTTCTCGGGGCCCCTGTTTCCCCACCTGGAAATACGGGTGAATTCAAGTTGGGGCCCTGCTTCCAGCTCCTCGAGGGCAGTCAGGGCTTGTCCACACAGCCAGTGGGCCACCTGGCCACCTGCCTTCCTGGAGAGGAAAAGACATCTCCTGCCATCTGTGGGCTTCCCAGGTGGCGCTGGTGGTAAAGAACCCACCTGCCAATGCAGGAGACAAGAGATGCAGGTTCAATCCCTGGGTTGGGAAGATCTGGATGAGGAAATGGCAACCCACTCCAGTATTCTTGCCTGGGGAATCCCATGGACAGAGGAGTTGGCGGGCTACAGTCCCCAAGTTGGCAAAGAGTCGGACACGACGGAAGCGAGTGAACACACGTGCACCTGTAGAGGGCTTGCTCGTGCCTGGGCCAGAGGCTTCACACACTCTGACCTCCAAGACAGAAGGTGAGACCGCCAAGACACCTAGGACAGGAGGGACCCGCCTGTCTGGATGCTGCAAGCCCTAGCCAGGCTCCCTGGTTCTGGCCTCCTCTTGGAGGACGCAGCAAGGCAGGAGAGGCGCGTAAGGGACGGTAAAAGCAGAAGGGCAAGGCCCCGTCTGCCAACCTGTCCCTAAAATGCTTTCCAGAGAAAGCAGCTGGGAGCAGAGACGGGAGGCAGGGCCCGTCAGGGGAGTTGGAGCAGTGGGTCAGCCAGTTTTTCCGGGAAACAGGGGCCTGGAGGTTCCCAGAAGCCCGGCTGCCTGGGGACGTCACTCAGGGAAGGCAGCCTTCCGGGGCCTGAGGTTCCCCAACCCAGACTTCCCCTCTGATCTCTAGACAGCCTCACCTCCCAATGCCCGGGGGAGCCAGGGCCTCCCTGATAGATGGCAAGTGGGATGGTAGGGGCTGGGCTCCCCTGCCCTTTGCCACAGCCCAGACAGATGGGAGTGGACCCGGGCAAGAATCTCTATGGAATGGAATCAGGAGCTGGCAGCCCTGGGGCTTAAAGGGCGTCCTCTGCCCCTCCCCCCACCACATTCTCACTCTCCCAGTTCAGAGCTGGACCGTTACTGGGAAGGGCCTCCTGGGACAAGACCGGTGATCAGGGGAGACTCCCAAGAGGGAAGGAGGTGGATGGCGGGGGTGGGGGGAAGTTCTTGGGCTCAGAGCCACCCACTGGCCAGAGGGTCACCCCTCCCCACCCCAGCTCCAGTCAGGTGGGCACATCTGGACGGTCTGGGGGTACCAGAAGAGGCCCTGCACCTTCTCCAAGCCAATCGGTTCTGAATCCCGAGCCAGAGCGTGGGGGGGGGGGGCTCTGGGGTGCCCCCAGACCCGAGGTTGGACCCTCCGCCTCTTACGCTGCGGGGCCAGTGGGGCGTCGTGAGTAGGACAGCTCAGCGGCTTCAACTCGGTAAACAGCGCTCCCGCCCGGGGGTCAAAACCCAGGAGGTGGGCAGCGTCTCCACCCTGTGGTTCCCTCCTGCCCTTCCTCCCGGGCCGCCTGCTGGGCCGTGGCTCACCTCGTCCTCCCGCGCGCCCGGCGGCAGGACCACCAGCATGAACGCGGTCGTGCACCTGTAGAGGGCTTGCTCGTGCCTGGGCCAGAGGCTTCACACACTCTGACCTCCAAGACAGAAGGTGAGACCGCCAAGACACCTAGGACAGGAGGGACCCGCCTGTCTGGATGCTGCAAGCCCTAGCCAGGCTCCCTGGTTCTGGCCTCCTCTTGGAGGACGCAGCAAGGCAGGAGAGGCGCGTAAGGGACGGTAAAAGCAGAAGGGCAAGGCCCCGTCTGCCAACCTGTCCCTAAAATGCTTTCCAGAGAAAGCAGCTGGGAGCAGAGACGGGAGGCAGGGCCCGTCAGGGGAGTTGGAGCAGTGGGTCAGCCAGTTTTTCCGGGAAACAGGGGCCTGGAGGTTCCCAGAAGCCCGGCTGCCTGGGGACGTCACTCAGGGAAGGCAGCCTTCCGGGGCCTGAGGTTCCCCAACCCAGACTTCCCCTCTGACCTCTAGACAGCCTCACCTCCCAATGCCCGGGGGAGCCAGGGCCTCCCTGATAGATGGCAAGTGGGATGGTAGGGGCTGGGCTCCCCTGCCCTTTGCCACAGCCCAGACAGATGGGAGTGGACCCGGGCAAGAATCTCTATGGAATGGAATCAGGAGCTGGCAGCCCTGGGGCTTAAAGGGCGTCCTCTGCCCCTCCCCCCACCACATTCTCACTCTCCCAGTTCAGAGCTGGACCGTTACTGGGAAGGGCCTCCTGGGACAAGACCGGTGATCAGGGGAGACTCCCAAGAGGGAAGGAGGTGATGGCGGCGGTGGGGGGAAGTTCTTGGGCTCAGAGCCACCCACTGGCCAGAGGGTCACCCCTCCCCACCCCAGCTCCAGTCAGGTGGGCACATCTGGACGGTCTGGGGGTACCAGAAGAGGCCCTGCACCTTCTCCAAGCCAATCGGTTCTGAATCCCGAGCCAGAGCGTGGGGGGGGGGGGCTCTGGGGTGCCCCCAGACCCGAGGTTGGACCCTCCGCCTCTTACGCTGCGGGGCCAGTGGGGCGTCGTGAGTAGGACAGCTCAGCGGCTTCAACTCGGTAAACAGCGCTCCCGCCCGGGGGTCAAAACCCAGGAGGTGGGCAGCGTCTCCACCCTGTGGTTCCCTCCTGCCCTTCCTCCCGGGCCGCCTGCTGGGCCGTGGCTCACCTCGTCCTCCCGCGCGCCCGGCGGCAGGACCACCAGCATGAACGCGGGCAGAGGCGCGCCGCCGCTCTCGCCGCCAGGCCTGGCCGCGCCCCCGCGCCCCGCTCCGGGCACAGCCGCCGGCGCCCCGGACCGGGCCATTGTCTGCGCCGCCCTCGCCCCGCCCCCTCCTCCCGCGGAGCTCCAGGGGGGCCGGGGGTGGGGCTGGGCAGTCAAGGCCAGAATGGTCAGGACCCCCTACCCTGCGCACAGCACATTATGGGTACCACCGGAGCCTCCCCCAACTCCGGAGGTGGGCACGCCCCCTCCGCCTTTGACAGACGCGGCCAGGGAGGCACAGATGGCGATGGCTTGAGGCACTGAGAGAGTGCATGGACCCGGTCAGGCTAGGATGCCGGCTCCCTGAGGGCACCCAGAAACCCCTGTGTGTATGGGGGTGGGGGGCGGTCACCAACAGTCCCATCCCTCACTGCCCTGCCCAGAGAATGTCTGAGGGGCTCGCACCCTGCCCAGCTCCCAAATCCAACCCCTGGGTGGCCTGGCCCCAGCCAGGCTCCCTCCATTCCAACACGCCCTTCTGCCTGGGGTCAGGGGCTCCATCCTGGCCAGACACGGCCCTCATCCATGGGCTTGGCCCATTGGACACAGGATCAGCTCCCACAAAGTAAAGCATCCCATGGGAGGCCCACAGGGCCAGACTGTCTTCCCTCCGCACGGCACCCCCATGTCCTCACACCAGGGGTTAGTGCTGGTTCCAGGCCGCTCAAGGCTGAGCCCTGAGCTGGGTACAGACACAGGTGTCCATCTCCAAAGCCAGTGGCCTTCCCCAGAAGGCCGCCTGCCTCCCCTTGAGCATGGAGGTGGATGCAGGTGGGCAGAAGAAGAAATGGTGGCTGGCCTGGTCCTGGCCCTTCACCCTCCCACCCCAAGGCCCCATAAGTGGCATAATTGACGCACTGAATGGTGAACACAGAGATACAAGGGTAGATGGGGCTATAGATGGGGAAACTGAGGCTAGCAAGAAGGGGCATGCCAGGGTCACACAGCCAGTCTCAAAACTGGCCCAGAAGCGAAATCCCCTATTCCAGGGGCTCCACCTGCTGCCCCCTCTATCCGCGCCCTGCCTGGCCATCCTGCTCCAGGCTAGGTTGCTCATGGCTTCAAGTTGCGGGGGGTATAAAGCACAAGGCGCCGTGCTCTCCCCAGCTCTGGCTGGTGCCTGGCTCCATCCACTGTGCCCCCTGACCCTACATTTTATGACATTCCGCTACCATCAGCTGTCACGCAGGTCTCCAGGAAATGGACGTTGCTAGGGGCCAGGCCTGATGCCAGATGGCTGGCTGGCAGGCTGGGGTGATGGGGAGCGGGGGAGAAGGCTAGGGTTTCCCTCAGAAAGGCTCAGAGGGTGAGGCTGCTGGGTGGAAGTAGAGGGTGGTGTGGGTCAGCCACAAAGAGTAGCCAAGGCATACACACAGGCCACGGGAAAGCCCCGGCCCTGAGCCTTCCTGCAGGCAAGTATTTTGGGGACCTGCAGTTGCCAAGCGACTGCTCCAGGTTGCCATGGGAACTCTTTCTCCCAGGGCTTATCATTTTTAGGGGGATGCCCTCTTATCTCCACCTCCCTCTCCCTGGCTTGGCTGCCCCGGGAGGATTCATCAGGTCCCCAAACCTCATTCCCCGCCCCCCCCAGGGAGACCTCCCAGCCATGACCCCAGGAGAAGGGTCTTTGAGGTTCAAACACCCAGAACCCTGAGCAAATGCAGAGCACGGAGTCCAAGGCCTTCATTATGGCGGGGAGAGGGCGAAAGCGGTCCATTAGCTCTGTTTACGTCTCTGCTTCTGCTGTTAACCACCACCTTGGGGCCGGCC
This sequence comes from Madoqua kirkii, assembly GCA_006408675.1. NCBI lineage: Eukaryota > Metazoa > Chordata > Mammalia > Artiodactyla > Bovidae > Madoqua > Madoqua kirkii. The sequence goes on from SJYC01110523.1 coordinate 25,046, forward strand.
CTGCCCTGACGGTTGGGAGCCCACTGTAATTGGAAGGAATTTGGCCCCAGCACCCACACCCAGCCCCTCCCAGGCTTGTCTGCACACAGAGACGTGCCCCTACCAGCCCTGCTGCCACCTGGCTGTGGGAGCCCCCTTGGACTTCCAGGGCCTCAGTTTCCCCGACCATCAGTGGCTATGGCAGAGGAGCCATCCTGCAGATAGAACGAGACCCTGTGGCCAAAGCGTGGGCAGAGGGAACGTGCCATGGGCTGGCTGTCGTCAGCAGGCACCTGCACTGCGACGGATGGAGGCGTGGGGTCACTCCATGGAGGGCTGGCCCCACGGCTAGTGTGCCCCTGATGGCAGAGCGGCCAGCAGAGCCAGGTCCCCAGGCTCCCGGCCCAGCACCTTCCCCATGGATTTATCACTCGCTCTGCACCCTGCCCCTGCGTTCTTCCTCTATGGGGGCTTATCCTCTCTGATGGGAGCCAAGGTGCTCCGTGCAGACTAGGTGCTCAGCTCTGAGTCTCCGTGGATAAGGGTCTGCTGTGTGAACCAGTCGGTGACCCACCGCCAAGGGCTGTCAGCCCCGGCCTCGTGAGACTCAGAAGTGCCCGAGAGCCGCAGTAAGAGATGGCTTCCGTTTCCCAGGCCAGGGCCACGCGGGGCACTTTGCTGCATCTCACTGATGCCTGGCGACGCCCACTCTCCCTCAGGGAGCCCAGAGCTCCTGCTTCTCAGCTCCAGAGGGCACGCCCAGCTTTGTACAACAGGGCAGAACCCCCCCAGGTGGGCAGTAGGAAAATCAACGCAGCATCGCCTCTTTGGGCAGGGTCTCTGGGGAAGGGGCTTCTCCAGCCGCCATCTGCATGCCCATCCATCTCCGTGGCTGCCTTCAGGGCCCCTCTCCCCCCGCCCCCCACATCTGGGACACGTGGTCCCTGGCCCTGCAGTAATGGGAGAACTGTCTGAAAACTGCCAGGGTAATCAGAGCCACAGGGGCCCCCACAAGCAGCTGAGAACAGCCGGCTCCGCTTGCAGGTGAAGCAGGAAAAACGCAGAACTGACAACCCACGTGGGTCTGACCCGGGCCAGGCTCACTGGCTGCCCATCCAGGTCGCCACCCAGTCACTCCCCTGTGGCCCCGCCCTGTTTGGTTCCTCCACTGTGCGTCACCCCTGAAATGACTGCGGGTCTGGTCTGTTTACAATTTTGAGCGTGTCGTCTCCTCGCAACTAGAAAGTGAGACCTTTGTCTCTGTGATGTGGCCACTGAGGGTGGCCATCAGCAGGGCACGGTGCCACCTGCTGGTGCTGTGCCAGGATGCCCCCAAGCCGAGGAGCTGGGCTGTCCCTGACTGGGCACCCCCAGGCTCTACTCACACCCCACAGCCTTGTGCCGGAGGCCACATCCTAGAGACCTGATCATACCCAAACGCTTCCCCAGCCCTGCGGACACGTGGGAACCTGGCCTTTGTGGGTAGGATCACTCCAATGCCCTTGTCCTGTATTCCCACAACATATAAGTTGGAGTCCCAACCTCATGCACCTGTGAATAAGACCTGATGTGGAAATAGGATTTTTTAGCAGCACTTAAAAAAAAATTTTTTTTTTATTGGAGTATGTTGATTTACAATTTTGTATTAGTTTCTACTACTGTACAGCAAAGTGACTGTTTATATTGGTAAATATACACATATTCAGGCTTCCCCAGAGGCTCACTGGTAAAGAATCCGCCTGCAATGCAGGAGACTGAGGTTTGGCCCCTGGGTCAGGAAGATCCCCTGGGGGAGGGCATGGCAACCCACTCCAGTTTTCTTGCCTGGAGAACCCCATGGACAGAGGAGCCTGGCGGGCTATATAGACCCTGGCGTCTTCAGACATGACTGAAGGGACTTAGCACACATATACATATATTCACTCTTTTTTAGACTCTTTTCCTATATAGGCCATTACAGAGTACTGAGTAGAGGTCCCTGTGCTGTGCGGTGGGTCCTTATTAATTACCTCTCTGATGGATAGTTCTGTGTATATGTCAATCCTAGTCTCCCAATTTATCCCTCCCCCACCTCCACCCCTGGTAACCATGAGTTTGTTTTCCACATTGGTGATTCTATTTCTGTTTTGTAAATAAGTTCATTTGTACCTTTTATTTTTACGATTTCACGTATAAGTGATATATGATATTTGCCTATCTCTGGAAATAGGGCCTTTGCAGATGTGATCAAAATGAGGTCATTCAGGAGTGGGCTGAGCCCTAATCAAATGGCCAGTGTCCTTATGAGACAAGACGGAGAACGGGACACAAACACACGGAGAAGGCCAAGTGAGGACGGAAGTGGGCTTTGCAGGGGTGCGCTTACAAGGCAAGGACCATTAAGGCTTGCTGACAACCACCAGAGGCTGGCAGAGGCGAGGAAGGACCCCCTTCTAGAGGCTTCAGAGGGCCTGGTGCTGCGACACCTTGATTTTGGACTTCTGGCTTCCCAAACCAAGAGACTATAAATCTCTGTTGCTTTGAACCACACGGTTTATGGTACTTTGTTACCGCAGCCATAGTAAACGAATACACCTGGCTCCCGGGGCCAAGCCATCTCTCCGCTACCCCGGCCAAGTGCAGCCAGGGCACTAAACAGATGCCAGACCCAGGCATCACCCTCACATTCAGCATCACATTCCCCTCCTCAAATCATCCCTGAACACAGGGCATCTCCTTCCAGAATGAATACCTCTCTGCACATCCACTGCCTCGGTGAATCCCACCAATAACCCATGAATGGTTTCACAGACGAACCCAGCCTGGCTGAGACCCCAGCCTAGCCCCCTGGTCCCAGACACCATGAGATGGTCGATGTGTGTCCCTGTAAGCGCCCAGGGAGGAGGATTCTGTCACATGGCACAGACTACAGGACACCCTTCCAGGTCTCGCCCTGCCCTCCTCGCTGCCCTCCGCCCACAGCTCTCAGGGCCACGCCGGCCCCGGTCTCACTTCCTCTCCGACCAGCGTGTCTTCTATCTCCAAATCTCTGCATCTCTGACCTTCTTCCAGATTCCTCGCAGAGTGCGCAAGGCTGGCGCCTCTTGTCCTTCTGGTCATAGCATCAGTGTCACCATGGAGGCCTTTTAGACACCATCCCCCACAGGGGTTCTTGACCGTCTTTCTGGGACCCTGACTCATTTCCCAGGAGCACATGCTGTTCTCTCTCCCATGGATTCACTTTCTTGCTTTTTGTCCATCTGCCCTCTGAGCCGTAAGCTCCTGGGTGAATGCCCGGGACACAGTCGCTGAATCGACAGAGGATCTCAGAGCCCCCTCCTGCCTCTGGGCCGCTCATACTGAGGACGTGGAGGCTAGTAATAATAAAAGCTGCCTGTTGGGTGGGAGGCAGCCGGACTCCCTGGGGTCCCTACCCTGCGCCAGTCGTCGCCACCACTGAGCACCGTGGGCACAGCCCGCCCCCTTGTGATCAGCCCCAGCACTGCAGCCCCAGACAGGGAAAAACCAGAAAACAAAACACACACCTTTGTTTGGGTGTAGTCAAGGCGGCAGCCCTCTCTTCCTCACAGGGGCAAAGGAGCCGACCGGCTGGCTCCAGGGGCGTTGTGCGGGACCTCAGCAGCTGCCCTCGTCTCCCTGTTTCCCTCCACTGTCCTGGTGCCCAGGTCCCTCCGGAGGCCTCCTTATCCCAGCTGGGGGTAACTAACTCCACCCCCTTCCAAATGAGGAACCCCAGGTGCCAACAGAGATGGCACTTTGCCCCTGGAAGAGTGGTCCAGGGCTTCGCCTCCTTCTGCACCACCCAGGTCCCCAGCCCTCCAGGCTGCCACATGTTCAGAAGGACCTGGAGGGAACAGATAGTATTTTCCAAGGACTCGGAGCACAGTGGGTCATGGATGGAGAACAAGGCCAACAGACTCTTCTACAAGCTGTAGAACCCTCGATTTCACCCCAGCAACGCACCCTAAATTACAGCGCAGTAAACGAGGACTTCTCTCTCCTGTAGCTCCTTCTCTGCTAGGGGCGAACCTCATCGTGGCCCCAGGTGCCCAGAGCAGTGGATGCAGGAACCCAGAAACTGTCCTCTCCAGGCTGCTCTGGGGATGCTCCCTGCCCAGGTCGATTCCCTGGAACCTGCCCACTTGCCCCTGGCACCTCTGTCCCTCAGCCTGGGGCCCTGAGCCTGTTGCCAGGAGACCGGATGGTCCTGACCCACGGTGGAGCTGCTTCCTACAGCTTGCTCTCCCCCTTGTCATCTCCGTGTCCACTGCTCCCCTGAATGCATGCCACGGTCTCCACCTGTGAGGTCACTGTGTGTGTCTGTGAGCACGTCGGGAGGCAGAGAGGACAGGGCCCCTCGCGGGAGGGGGAGGGGATGGACAAAGGTTCCCCCAGGACGTCAGGGGCTCTCCTTCCCCAAAGAAACTCCATGGGAGTGGCTGAGCCCTGAACTAGGAGGCTGGAACCTTTCCTTCTCTTCTGGAGTCTGCCCCCACCACCCGCCCCCCACCCCGCCGTGGGCTCCAGGCCAGCCCCTGTACCTCTTCTGGCCTCAGTTTCCCAATCGTACCAGGAGGGGCTGGACACGGAACTGCGTAAGCGCGCGCTCTGCGTGGACTCTCCCTCCCGGCTGGGTCCGGTGTGGGCGGGGTAGTCGGGGTAGGGGGACAGACGGTCCTCGCTCCACCCGCGACGACGGGGAGGGCGACCGCGGCCGGGCGGGGCACTCACCTGGCAATCTACCATCATTCTCAGCCCCGGCAGCACATCGCCGGCCCCAGGGCGGGGCCCAGGGCTAGCAGAGGCCGCTCGCCTCGGCCCGCGCGCGGCGCAGGGGGGCGCCCGGCTGCGAGGCTCATGGCGCGGCCTCCCGTCCCCGCCGGGTCCAGGGCTCCGCCGGCGCCGGCGCTCGCGCCGCTCCCATTGTCTGCGCCCGCGCCGCGCCACCGGCCGCTCGGGCCGCGCCGCTCGGTTGCGCCCGGGCTCCCGGGCTCCGGCCGGGTGGGCGGGCCCCGCCACGGCCCCGCCTCGGCTCGTCCCGCCCCCAGCCCGCCGCAGGTGTGAGGGGCGGGCCCCGCCGCGCGCAGCGGCCTCCCTCCAGCGGGAGGACCGTGGGGGTGGACGCTGGCGGGGGCAGGCCGCGAGCCTGCGGCCGCGCGCGCGTGCACATCCAGGGCCTGCGCGGGCCCGCGGGCGGCGCGTGCATCGGAGCCCCGCCTGGCCGCGGGCTCGCGCGCCGCGCCCCGAGGGCTGACCGCGCGCTGTGGACTCGGCGCGTCCCTCACCCCCGCCGCTTGCTGCGTTCCTCCTGTGCCACCTAGCGCCTCGGGCCACCCAAACGCCACCGGGCGGGGCTGCTGGGCCGCATGGTCGTGTAGGCCTGGAGATGTGGGAGTCACGGATTGTGCACCCCCATCCTCCTGTCCTGCACCTCGTGTCCGGGCCAGCTCGATGCATGGCTGGGACAGCAGTCCTGGAAACGGAGTAGAAAAAGGAGATCACAACCCCCTCGCCCCGCCCCGCAACCCTGACTCCCTGTCTTCCTGGACTTCCAGACACGAGGTCCAGGCTTTCCCCAGCTGCAGCCCTGGTTGGTGAATGAGGGGCTGGAGGAGCCCAGGGAGGAGAGAGGGGGCCCACCTGGGCTGAACACCTGTCAGGGGGCGTTAGTGTGATTAAGGATACCCCTGGGTGCTCAGGGATTTTGCCCCTTTTAATTTATGAACTGTGACCTCAGCTCTCAAGGTCACTCAGCTGTAAGTGAGCAAGGCCAGCTGTGAACAGAGGACTCAGAATCATTACCCCTCACCTTTGCTCAGCCCACAGCGCTGACCATCTGGGTTGGGTTCTCCGAGCCCAAATCCTCTGGGTGTCTTTCTCTCCCTGCTTTAATCCCCAGCCCTCCCTCGCAAGGGCAGAGTTCAGTTCAGTTCAGTTCAGTTGCTCAGTCGTGTCCGACTCTGCGACCCCATGAATCGCAGCACGCCAGGCCTCCCTGTCCATCACCAACTCCTGGAGTTCACTCAGACTCACTTCCATTGAGTCTGTGATGCCATCCAGCCATCTCATCCTCGGCCATCCCCTTCTCCTCCTGCCCCCAGTCCCTCCCAGCATCAAAGTCTTTTCCAATGAGTCAACTCTTCTCATGAGGTGGCCAAAGTACTGGAGTTTCAGCTTTAGCATCATTCCTTCCAAAGAAATCCCAGAGTTGATCTCCTTCAGAATGGACTAGTTGGATCTCCTTGCAGTCCAAGGGATTCTCAAGAGCCTTCTCCAACACCACAGTTCAAAAGCATCAATTCTTCGGCGCTCAGCCTTCTTCAGTCCAACTCTCACATCCATACATGACCACAGGAAAAACCATCGCCTTGACTAGATGGACCTTAGTAGGCAAAGTAATATCTCTGCTTTCCAATATGCTATCTAGGTTGGTCATAACTTTTCTTCCAAGAAGTAAGTGTCTTTTAATTTCATGGCTACAGTCACCATCTGCAGTGATTTTGGAGCCCCCTCAAATAAAGTCTGACACTGTTTCCACGGTTTCCCCATCTATTTCCCATGAAGTGATGGGACCGGATGCCATGATCTTCATTTTCTGAATGTTGAGCTTTAAGCCAACTTTTTCACTCTCCTCTTTCACCTTCATCAAGAGGCTTTTTAGCTCCTCTTCACTTTCTGCCATAAGGGTGGTGTCATCTGCATATCTGAGGTTATTGATATTTCTCCTGGCAATCTTGATTCCAGCTTGTGCTTCTTCCAGCCCAGCGTTTCTCATGATGTACTCTGCATAGAAGTTAAATAAGCAGGGTGACAATATACAGCCTTGACATACTCCTTTTCCTATTTGGAACCAATCTGTTGTTCCATGTCCGGTTCTAACTGTTGCTTCCTGACCTATGCATACAGATTTCTCAAGAGGCAGGTTAGGTGGTCTGGTAATCCCATCTCTTTCAGAATTTTCCACAGTTTATTGTGATCCACACAGTCAAAGGCTTTGGCATAGTCAATAAAGCAGAAGTAGATGTTTTTCTGAAACTCTCTTGCTTTTTCCATGATCCAGTGGATGTTGGCAATTTGATCTCTGGTTCCTCTGCCTTTTCTAAAACCAGCTTGAACGTCAGGGAGTTCCCAGCTAAATATTTTAAGTAGGATTTATCCCAGGAAAGAGAGATGGTTCTGATTTAGAAAGAAACATCAGTTAAGTTGATTACATTAATGGATGAACCGGAAAAATTAACTTTGAGTTGCTCAATAGATATGAGAAAGTATTGGATATAGGTCAATACCCATTTATAATGAGAGCTCTTGGAAGTTTAGAAATTGAAAAGAACTTCCTCAGTGATAGAGGCTGTCTTCCCGAATTTATAGCAAAAATCATGCTTAATGGAGAAACTTGTTTTGAGGTCGGGAACCAGATAGAGCTACTTGCTATTATATCGCCGCGAGTGCCTGTGTAGTGCTAGAGGACTGGCCAAGAGAAACAACTGTAAGGATAAGGTGTGGGGGGAAAATTGTTATCACTTGGAGATTACAAATGTGTGTAAATTACCTATGAGAATCAACAGAGCAGATAACAAATTTCAAGAAAAGTTGCCCGGAAAATGAAACATCATTTTTAGTAACTGCAAAACCCACAGAGTAATGTAACAAAAAATGTGGAAGACTTCTTTAGAGAAAAAGTTATGACCCTAAGTGTGAATACAATCATACAAAATGACTGTATTTTTCAAAAATGAATTTGTATGAATTCATACAAATTTTCTGCTCATGGGTGCAAAATATCATACTGTTAAAGAGGTCAGTTCTTCCGCACATTAATCTATGAATTTGGAAATACCTGAGGAGGGTATTTTGGGGGAAGGTTGACAAGATGATTCTGAAATTCATACGGAAGCAGAAATACCTACTGTTATCTAAAGCAGTTTGAAAAAGAAAAGCAAAAAGAGGGGAATCACCCTACCCCAGGTTATATTGTGAAGTCACAGAGATTAAAATAGTGTGACAGTGATGCCAGAACAGGCAAACAGACCGTGGTGTTCAGTGCCAAGTCCTGAAACACGCTGAGGTGCACATGAGAAGCTCGTGTGTGAGGAAGTACCTTCACTATTCCAAGGCCAAATTTGCTTGTTACTCCAGGTGTTTCTTGACTTCCTACTTTTGCATTCCAGTCTCCTATAATGAAAAAGACATCTTTTTTGGGTGTTAGTTCTGAAAGGTCTTGTAGGTCTTCATGGAACCATTCAACTTCAGCTTCTTCAGTGTTACTGGTTGGGGCATAAACTTGGATTCCTGTGATATTGAATGGTTTGCCTTGGAAATGAACAGAGATCATTCTGTCGTGTTTGAGATTGCATCCAAGTACTGCATTTCAGACTCTTTTGTTGACCATGATGGCTACTCCATTTCTTCTGAGGGATTCCTGCCTGCAGTAGTAGATATAATGGTCATCTGAGTTAAATTCTCCCATTCCTGTCCATTTTAGTTCGCTGATTCCTAGAATGTCGACGTTCACTCTTGCCATCTCCTATTTGACCACTTCCAATTTGCTTTGATTCATGGACCTGACATTCCAGGTTCCTATGCAATATTGCTCTTTACAGTATCGGACCTTGCTTCTATCACCAGTCACATGCACAACTGGGTATTGTTTTTGCTTTGGCTCCATCCCTTCATTCTTTCTGGCGTTATTTCTCCACTGACTTCTGTAGCATATTGGGCACCTACTGACCTGGGGAGTTCCTCTTTCAATGTCCTATCATTTTGCCTTTTCATGCTGTTCATGGGGTTCTCAAGGCAAGAAGACTGAAGTGGTTCACCATTCCCTTCTCCAGTGGACCACATTCTGTCAGACCTCTCCATGATCCGCCCGTCTTGGGTGGCCCCACGGGCATGGCTTGGTTTCATTGAGTTAGGGCAGAGTTATTGACCCCATTTTCAGTGGAGGAGACTGAGGCCTGAGAGTCGCCACATGAGCTGGCATGTCACAGGGCCGTGAGGTGGCCCCACCATGGGTTCGAGCCCAGGTCGTTCTGACCCCAACAGCTGTGCTTTCACAGGAGCCTGCGGAGGTGCCCTCCTCCTCCTGGCCTTGGAGGTGAGTCCATGCTGGATGGGGGGCTGTGGAGAGGGGCGCTGCAGGCAGGAGGCTCTCAGGGGGAGGGCACGAGGGGGAATCCCTGAGCGAGCAAGGCTGCAGGGAGGCTGGGTGGGGGAGGTGAGGGGTGCTCCGTGGGGAGGGTGTCTGGACCAGCCTGCACAGGGTTCTGAGTACAGGGTAAGAAGTCGGGGATCACCACAGGTTGATGGGGGTCATTGCAGGCTGGGGCCACAGTTCACACAGTCTCCAGGTGATTTTGTCAGAGCTGCAGCACCTCAGCCGGGAGGAGCTTAGCAAAGAGTGTTATTCACCCCACCACTCAAGCATGCACCCCTGCAACGCCACCAGGGATGGGCCTGCTCCTCCTGTGCACAGAGTGGGCTGTGGTGGTTGTCTGCCTCTTGCCAGGACTGGGCATATTGCCCGGCTTCCTCTCCAAGTGCCTGCTCAGAAGGCAGTGCCCAGAAGGCTCCCAGCCATAGTCCCATTTGATCATCACCCCAGGGCCTCAGAGTGGTGGAGTGGCCTGTCGAGCATCCCACGTGTGCTGCTGCTGCTGCTAAGTTGCTTCAGTCATGTCCGACTCTCTGCGACCCCATAGACGGTAGCCCACCAGGCTCCTCTGTCCCTGGGATTCTCCAGGCAAGAACACTGGAGCGGGTTGCCATTTCCTTCTCCAATGCATGAAAGTGAGAAGTGAAAGGGAAGTTGCTCAGTAAGTGTCTGACTCTTATCGACCCCATGGACTGCAGCCTACCAGGCTCCTCTGTCCATGGGATTTTCCAGGCAAGAGTGCTGGAGTGGGGTGCCATAGCCTTCTCCCCCAGCGTGTGCCAGGACAGACTAAAACTCATGTTCTCTCAGCTGCCTCACATTCATGCAGTCATTCAACAAACATTCAAAGAATGCCTCCTGGGTTTCAGGTACTGGGGTAAACCTAGTTGACCACCACCTGTATCCTCTTGGGGTTTACGAAGTGGAAAAGGGGTGGAGGTGGGCAGAACATTGTAACTGATGACATAGGGATGAGGATTTATGGGAACATCAAAAGGCATCCACCCTGGAAGGAAGGGGGAACAAAGCAAGGCAGGCTTCCTGGAGGAGGTGATGTCATGAATATGTTCCTGGAATTGGGCCAGGTGATGAGGCCTGACCAGTAGGCAGCGTGAGTGAAGGTATGCTGGTCCTGGCCCTGTGGCAGAGCAGTGATGTTGGACTGTAAGGTGTGGGGAGGAGGTAGTTGGTCATGAGGGGACAGGAAGCTTACGTTTCAGGGGCCTCCATTGCAGGGGACACCGCAGACATTTTGCATTCGTGATTCTGTTGATTTCTATTTCTGTACTCCCCCTGTCTCTGCTGGGCCAGGCCTGTCTCCCGCCAGCCCTCCCACTCCTGCCAGGCCCCATACTTCTTCCCACCCACAGAGCAGCTCTGGCCCCAAGCCCTCAGCTCTCTGGGAAAGGAGACTGGATCCTGTTTTAGGTCTAGGAGTTGGGTAGTCATTCACTCAACTGTGTCTGAGGGCCATGCCTGGGATGTGGTCTGGGGTAGCCATAGTGCCTGGGGGCTTGGGCTGAGGCTGAGAAGGGCCCATCAGCTGGACCCAGAGCTGGGCTGGAGTGAGCAAGTGTTCATTTCTCTCCTGCGATGTTTCCCAGGCTCAGGGCCACCTCCTCCTCCTCTGATCTCCACGTCAAGGGCCTTTTCCTTGATCCAGCATGGAAGCTCGGTGAAGGCAGGGCCTGCCCCTTCAACACCACTAGCTTCATACACTCCCAGGGCAGGGCTGGGCACCCTGGGAAGGTGAGGACACACGGGCCATGCATCCACCCTTGTCCCTCTGCCTGGGGAGCACCCCAGGGCCTGACTCGTCCTCTCCGGCTCAGCCTGTCCGTGCCCTTGCAGTCTGTCCTAGCTTGCCATCCAAGCACAGCCTGCAGGAAGAGTAGGCTTCGGGCTGGCCCCAGCTTTGCTCAAGGTGCCCAGGTGGGTGGGTTCCTGCTCACGACTTGGCCTCATATCCCCTGCCCTCTACCATATGTGGCAAGGATGCTGCTGCCCCCAGGGGAGTGCGTACTGGGCCCCCCCGCACCCCTGCTCACCACTTCTGTCCCACCAGACAGATGCGACCACCTCAGGACTCTGAAGCCCCTCTAATCCTAGGCCTGCCTTGTGGCCTAGTGCCCCGCACCCACCAGGAGTCCCCCAGGCTGAGGTTGATAGCAGAAGCATCAGACACATGTGCTCCGCACTTAGGGACCCGGAGCTCAAAGGACATCCAGCTGGGGGGCAGGGGCTCTGCTCCCTGACTCAGGAGGGCTGCATAGCTGGTAATGTTTTCACTTCACCCATCTCCCAGGAGAACTGGGATGAAATCCTGCGTGTTGCAGTGGCCAGCAGCAGCCCAGGCTTTCTAGAAAATATATGTGGCAAGGATGCTGCTGCCCCCAGGGGAGTGCGTACTGGGCCCCCCCGCGCCCCTGCTCACCACTTCTGTCCCACCAGACAGATGCGACCACCTCAGGACTCTGAAGCCCCTCTAATCCTAGGCCTGCCTTGTGGCCTAGTGCCCCGCACCCACCAGGAGTCCCCCAGGCTGAGGTTGATAGCAGAAGCATCAGACACATGTGCTCCGCACTTAGGGACCCGGAGCTCAAAGGACATCCAGCTGGGGGGCAGGGGCTCTGCTCCCTGACTCAGGAGGGCTGCATAGCTGGTAATGTTTTCACTTCACCCATCTCCCAGGAGAACTGGGATGAAATCCTGCGTGTTGCAGTGGCCAGCAGCAGCCCAGGCTTTCTAGAAAACTGTACCCCACCCTCCCACCCAAGCTGACTGCACTTGCAATCCAGGCTGCCTGTATCCCTGGGGGCCTGGCAGCTGGATGCTCAGAGATGCAGGTGAAGACAGCCCGGTTAGGGCCTAGCACATGCTACTTTTATTAAACGCTGCCCAAACCCTCTTACAGAAGAGGTGCTTGGTGCTGGGACTGTCCACCTCGAGTGAGGCAGGGACCTGAAACCAGAGGGCCTAGAAGGCTTCCTCCGGGTCCTGAGTGAAGAAGTGGCTCTGGAGGCTGGCAGGGACACAGCAGGGGTCCCTGCAGCCAGAGAAAAGGGGGGTGGGGATGCCTTTCCTACAAGTGTTATAAAGTGCAGCTTCAAGGGCAGCAGGCAACAAACGGGCTGGTGGCAGAGAGGGGATTTGGGGCGCTGGGTGAGGCTGCCCCGAAGGCTCGTAAGCTGGCGGAGGGTCCGTCTTCTTCCACCTCTGGCCTCCCCTCCTTGGGCCTCGGACAGTGTGATCTCTGCGTTCTCCTCCACGTGGACACTGCTCTTCACAGTGGACAGAGGCCTTTCCAGGCCCGTCTTTCCACTGGATTCCACCAGCAGAGGTGGAGGTTAGAAGGCCCAGGGCTGGTCCCACCTAAGGCTTGAGGAGTGAGGCCCTGGTGCCCGGAGTCTGGTGAGCTGGGTGCTCGCTGGGGTTCCCCCGTCCAGGGCAGCCCCGCCTCTGCCGTCAGCTCCGCAGCCAGGCGGTGTCCTTGTTCAGGGTGGAGAAGCGGATCAGCTTCAGGCTGGGGGGCTGCGGCTTCCTGTCATCCCAGAGGTACTCGGGGGACAGCACCTTGGAGGGCTTGTGCGAGAGGAAGCGGCGGTTCAGGTGGCTCTCCTCCTGCCAGGCTGCCATGATGCCGTTGGCCTTGTCTGCCAGGATGCCCATGTGGCAGCCCCTGGTGAACTCGTACACCCTGGCCACCCGCCCGCCGAAGACCGCCCCGCCATAGTAGAAGTCCCCCTCGCCATCCGCCACGAAGGCGGCGGAGAGGGGCTGGCGCTCGTAGGGGAACTGGTGGCGGGGGGCGGTGAAGTAGCCTGGGTGGATGGCAGCCACAAGGTCCCCCAAGGCCTCGGGGCCCCACGGGTTCCGGAATGCCATGTCCACATCCAGGCAGAAGAGGTAGTCCACCTCCCGGTGCGCCCTCTCGGCGATGTGCACGCTGATGGCCTCCATCCGGCGCATGGAGGCCTCCCACTGGGAGGGCCCTGGGACTGGGATGACACTGAGGTGGCGGCCGGGGCCCAGTGGGACCCGAGGAATGGCCTGAGGGTCGTGAGTGAAGATGTAGTAGCGCACGCGGTACCCCTGCATGAAGAACCGCTCGGCCGACTCCAGGAAGTGCTGGACAAACTGGGTGTACCTGCTGGAGAGGACCCCGTCACGCACCACGGCCTCCGCAGGGCGCACCCCGCCCCCAGCTTCCCGTCTCAGGAAGTCATATCCGGTCTGCCCCTCGTCTGTCAAGTTCCCCTGATCACAGTACCAACCTCTAGGGACCGTCCTAATAACGATATCTTGATGATACTCACAGGCTGCATGCCCTGACTTTTCCTGAGCACTTACAAGTGCCAGGCAATGTTCTAAGGGATTGCCTCCTGGCCCCACTAACTCCCGCTTTACAGACAAGGACACTGAGGCTCAGAGAGACAAAAGTAGGCGAGAAAGTGGCTGCACATCGAGGGGAGTGAGCGGTGCTGGGCGCTGACCGGGCTGCGGGAGGGGGCCCCGGACTCCAGGTGGGCCGTCCACTACCTTTAGTCACTGGCCGCCCCCGCACTGGGGTCCTTCTCTCAGGAGTCCCAGAAAGGAAAGGCCAGGTGGGTAAGGGAGGACGGGGGAAAACAGGGGGCATCCAGAGAGCAGGCAGGCCCGGGGGCGGAGGAGAGGGGGTCCCCAGGGCAGGGCCAGCTCTCTCCTGACCTGCATGTGGCCTGACCGTGGACCCTCCCTTTCTGGGGGCTTGCCATTCCTTCACACCTGCCTGGACGGTTCAGGGGAAGCAGTCATGTCCACATCCAGGCAGAAGAGGTAGTCCACCTCCCGGTGCGCCCTCTCGGCGATGTGCACGCTGATGGCCTCCATCCGGCGCATGGAGGCCTCCCACTGGGAGGGCCCTGGGACTGGGATGACACTGAGGTGGCGGCCGGGGCCCAGTGGGACCCGAGGAATGGCCTGAGGGTCGTGAGTGAAGATGTAGTAGCGCACGCGGTACCCCTGCATGAAGAACCGCTCGGCCGACTCCAGGAAGTGCTGGACAAACTGGGTGTACCTGCTGGAGAGGACCCCGTCACGCACCACGGCCTCCGCAGGGCGCACCCCGCCCCCAGCTTCCCGTCTCAGGAAGTCATATCCGGTCTGCCCCTCGTCTGTCAAGTTCCCCTGATCACAGTACCAACCTCTAGGGACCGTCCTAATAACGATATCTTGATGATACTCACAGGCTGCATGCCCTGACTTTTCCTGAGCACTTACAAGTGCCAGGCAATGTTCTAAGGGATTGCCTCCTGGCCCCACTAACTCCCGCTTTACAGACAAGGACACTGAGGCTCAGAGAGACAAAAGTAGGCGAGAAAGTGGCTGCACATCGAGGGGAGTGAGCGGTGCTGGGCGCTGACCGGGCTGCGGGAGGGGGCCCCGGACTCCAGGTGGGCCGTCCACTACCTTTAGTCACTGGCCGCCCCCGCACTGGGGTCCTTCTCTCAGGAGTCCCAGAAAGGAAAGGCCAGGTGGGTAAGGGAGGACGGGGGAAAACAGGGGGCATCCAGAGAGCAGGCAGGCCCGGGGGCGGAGGAGAGGGGGTCCCCAGGGCAGGGCCAGCTCTCTCCTGACCTGCATGTGGCCTGACCGTGGACCCTCCCTTTCTGGGGGCTTGCCATTCCTTCACACCTGCCTGGACGGTTCAGGGGAAGCAGACGGGGTGACACAGCAAGGTGTCTCCTGACAAAGGCCCCTGGTGCTCCTCACTGGCTGCCTCCCCTCCCTGCTTGCACGCCACGCCCAGACCGCCTCTTTCCTCCAGGAAGCCCTCTCCCACCATCACACTCTGCTCTGTCGCTTCCCACCAGCACCGCCTCCCCGGCGCCGGGCAGGGTCCTGTCTCTCCCCAGACCCCACCCCCACGCCCAGCTCCAGCCCAGCCGCCTACTCACTTGCCCACGGCAAACGCCGTAAGCCCGATGGTCA
This sequence comes from Madoqua kirkii, assembly GCA_006408675.1. NCBI lineage: Eukaryota > Metazoa > Chordata > Mammalia > Artiodactyla > Bovidae > Madoqua > Madoqua kirkii. The sequence continues at coordinate 40,146 of SJYC01110523.1, forward strand.
GGTTCAGCGGCCGGTAGATGTGATGCAGAAGCTCCGCGTTAAAGGTTCCCTCGGAGACGATGGGCGCCAGCCAGGGTGTCAGTGTCAGCAGCTCTGTGGGCCTGGCAGCAGAGGAGGCCAAGGGGGCTGAGACCCTCCCCCGGGGAAAGCCTCCGTCTCATCTTGGTCCTGCCTCCCACGCTGGGTGACTCCGGGCAGCTTCCTCCCTGTCTCTGGGCCACCGTATCCTCAAGTGGGGATGATAATAGCTGCTTCCCAGTGAGGGCAAGAGGACCAGGAGTTACTGCACGTCCAGTGTCTAGAGAAGCCTGGCATTTCTGGGGTCCGCTAAGGGCCTCGGAGATGGGGGTTGTCATTCTCGTCATTAATAATGGATCGCGCACTGAGGGCACGGCGCTCTGCCGTTTTGTTGTCGTTGTTGTTTGTTTGTTTGCTTGTTTTTGGCTGCGTTGCCTGGCTTGCAGGGTCTTAGTTCCCTGACCAGGGAGCGAGTCAGGGTCCTTGGCAGTGAAAGCACAGAGTCCTAGTTACTGGGGCTGCTCAGGAATCGCCGCTCTGCATTTTGCCAACCTCATTTCATCTGGTCCTCTGCCCTGTCGAGTGGGTATCACTAACCATCCACCTGTACGGAAGCGGCTCAGAAGTGCTGGGTCACCCACCCAAGATTACAGAGCTGGTGCAGAGCTGGACTGGAGCCCGGGTCCCAGTGCCCGGACACCGAGGCCGCTGACCCCTCCCGCACTCCAGCTTCTAAATCAGGGCTTTGCCCCCGACCCCCACCCCCTCGAATCTCTCCATCCTGCACCAGGCCCTAATCAACACCTACTTTTGCTCCAGCAGCTTGGGCTGAGGGTACTGTGACCTGCAACCAAGAAGGGCAAGTGGTTAAAGGGATGGCAGCCCCCCGCTCTGGGCCAGAGAGGGCGAAAGGACTGGCTGCTTACTGTGCCACGGGCTGGGACGGCTCCTCCTTGTACTGAAGCTTCATGTTGCTGGTGGGAGAGGCAAGACAGGGCCATCGGTGTTGTTAGTAGAGATGCTCAGCAGGGATGGATGAAGCGGGGACAAAACACCCCCATGGGCCAGGCACCCCTCCCCCAGGCTCCCTGGCCCCTCCTCCACAGCTCTGCCTGCTCTCTGGGAGCTGGGCTCCTACAAAGGCCATCCATCCAGGGTCCCTGTGTGGCAGGGAGGTGATTCAACCTGGTGCCATTTGTTTCCACAGTCTTTTTCGGCTCTGGAAGAGCCTGGACACCGTGGAGAAGCTTTGAGAAGCTGCAAAGTGAGCCCAGTTCTGCCTCTTTCTAGCCTGGGAGCTCAGACAGACGAGGCTGCAGGTGAGGTGCCTCCGGCTGGAGAGACCCAGGGCTGGACATCCCACTGCTTGGGGTTTTGTCCCCTCTCCCTTAAAGTGGGGACAATAACAGGGCCACTCCGCAGGGCAGAAGTGAGGTCTGGAGACGGGAAAGGCCTGTTGCTCTGACCCAGGGAGCCAGTCAGAGCCGGTTCCAGCAGAGGCCTGAGGTTGCCTGTGAGGCTCGGGCATGTGAGGAGGGTGCCTGCCGTTCATTCTATCACCCATGGTGGGCTGGCTTAAGCTTCCTGGAGCTGTCCTGGTGCTGTCCGCCAACGCTTTGTGTGTGTGGTAAGATATACAAGACAAAGATTTACCACCTTAACCATTTGAAAGCATAGAGTTCCGAGGCATCAGGTACCCTTGTGTTGCTGTGCAAACATCACCTCCACCCATCTCTAGAACTTGTTCATTGTCCCCAAACTGAAACTCTCTCCCTGAGATACTGCCTCTCCATCCCTTCTCCCAGCCCTTGTAACTATTATGCTTACTTCCATCTCTGTAAAAAAAAATCTTCTTTTTTATTTTTTTCAGTAAGATCTCTATTCATTTTGGCCACACCATGTGGCATGCAGGATCTTAGTTCCCCGACTTGGAATCGAACCTGTGCCCCCTGCATTGAGAGTATGAAGTCTCAACCATTGAACGACCAGGAAGTCCCATTTCTCTATACTAGAGATCTCTTATAAATGAAATGCTACACTATTTGTCCTATAGTGATTAGCCTATACTCTGGAAGATATATTTTTTAAAGCTGATTCATCAATTTGGCCCTCTGCCTTGGTTTCACACAAACAAGCAGATTTCAGGTCCTGCTCAGAAAGTGACGAGATCCTGAGAAGTTGGTCAGAAATGAGAAGAGGAAATGGGCCCTTGTCCCACACTTCCCTGGCCAGTGGTGTCTCCCTTCACCTCACCAGCCCCAACACGTTCCGCTCTGGCCACATTAAAGAGTCAGACATAAGAACACCAAAGCACAGATGAGCAAGAGCCAAAATAAAAAAAGGAACTTCATGTTTCCAGACCTCTGAAGGTCATAACACTGAAAGAAGAAATCCAAATGAACAGAGAGGAAGGTGTGACCATTTAAAACTAACAAAACCTCCAACTGTAATCTGTTTAAAAAACTCAGAACCTGAAGATAGACTGCAAATAATTTTTTTTAAACTGCAATTAAGTTAAAAACAATTAATTAAAACTGCAATTAATTAAAAACAAACAAAAAAAGCACCAAGTACTCTCGGCCAAAGGTGGTGATAGAGGACCTGCCAACAGGCCAAGGCGGGCAGGTGGTGGAGCAGGCGGGTCACCAAAGAGGAAATTCAGTAAATGAGAAGGCGTGGGGAGAGGAGGGCCGTGGTCAAAGGAGTGAAATTCAAACCACGGCGCATTTCCCATCTCTCAGATCAGCAAGGTGGTTTGGTTTTTGTTTTTCATGACGCCTAATACTTGCAGCCTCAGCCCAGGTGCCGAGCAGCTATCTGTGTGTTTGCCACGTCCCCCTGGAGAGCTTCCAGGTGGCGTCAGGTCATGTTAGTGGTAAAGAGCCTGCCTGCCCACGCAAGAGATGCGGGTTGGATCCCTGGGTCCAAACCCTCGTGTCCTATTGGCAGGGTCAGGAAGATCCCCTGCAGGAGGAAATGGCAACCCACTCCAGTATTCTTGCCCAGGAAATGCCATAGGCAGAGGAGCCTCGAAGGCTGCAGTCCATGGGGTCACGAAGAGTCAGACGCGGCTGAAGTGACTAAACAGGCAGCCTGGAGAGCAGCCTGATGAGATGGATGAAGACCCTGGCCATACCCTTCGGCCCAGGAACGTACCAAATAAAAGGATTTCTAAGATGGAAAAAGCTGGGACTTCCCAGGTGGCCCAGTGGCTTATACTCCATGCTCCCAATGCAGGGACCTGGGATTCAATCCCTGGTCAGGGAGCTAGATCCCACGTGCCACCCACAACTAAAGATCCTGTACGTTGAGCCGAAGATGGGAGGTCCTCCGTGCTGCAACTAAGACCCAGCATAGGCAAATAAATTAATTTTTAAAAAAAGATGAAGAAAACTTTTTATCTAGAGTTGCTCCTTACAAACTAACTTAGAAGCTGGTAAACCACAGACAACCTAAATGCCCCACAGCTGCTGGTGGTAAAAGGGCCCAGAATTTAATTTAAGAATTAGGGCCCAGCCCTTGGGTGGAATAAAAATGACGGTGACCAGATGCTGAAAAACGAAGCCAGTTCTGGGGAAATAAGAACTGCAAAGACATTCAGGTCACAGCTACTTTCAACAGCAAGGGTACTTTCCGCTTCCATTACAATCTGAATAGAAAGTGCAGCAATCAGCAGGCTGACAGTGGAATCAGAGTGCGATTCAGGCCATCGGACACAAGAGGGTTTTTGTTTTCTTTTGCCTTTCCTGTTGTCCTGCCTAATTTACCACATTCTGTTTATAATAGTGAAACACACCTTACTGTTCATTAGCAGTCTACGATCCAGATTTTAAACTTTCCTTTCGGTGTCCTGAAAACCATGACCACGGGGCCAAACGCCACCTTGAGACTGTCCCAAATCTTATCACTCTGAACTGTCCAAATGTCAGATCTGTTATCTATGGGAGACTGGCCATGTGTGCATTTGTCCTTCGAATTCACAGAGAGCACAACATTGAGCAAAAAGGTCAAGTCCTAAAGCCATTCTTTCCTAAGCACCTCCTATATACGAGGTGCAGCACCAGGATATTTACAGGCATCATCACACCCCAAGCTCTATCATCCCATTTTACAGATATGCCAAGTGAGGCTCTGAGCTATGCAACACGCTCAAAGTCACACCATGGAGAGGGCCCTGCAAGGATACCTGAAGACGGAAACAGGGAACTTCCACATTCGTGGCTCAGAATCATGAGATTAGGACCTAAGAACCTACAAAGTGACCTGAAAAGCCTTCCCATCTTCCCTATTCCGGGGGCCCCTAATTCTGCCTGCCCCATACTGGTAAACCACAGACAACCTAAATGCCCCACAGCTGCTGGTGGTAAAAGGGCCCAGAATTTAATTTAAGAATTAGGGCCCAGCCCTTGGGTGGAATAAAAATGACGGTGACCAGATGCTGAAAAACGAAGCCAGTTCTGGGGAAATAAGAACTGCAAAGACATTCAGGTCACAGCTACTTTCAACAGCAAGGGTACTTTCCGCTTCCATTACAATCTGAATAGAAAGTGCAGCAATCAGCAGGCTGACAGTGGAATCAGAGTGCGATTCAGGCCATCGGACACAAGAGGGTTTTTGTTTTCTTTTGCCTTTCCTGTTGTCCTGCCTAATTTACCACATTCTGTTTATAATAGTGAAACACACCTTACTGTTCATTAGCAGTCTACGATCCAGATTTTAAACTTTCCTTTCGGTGTCCTGAAAACCATGACCACGGGGCCAAACGCCACCTTGAGACTGTCCCAAATCTTATCACTCTGAACTGTCCAAATGTCAGATCTGTTATCTATGGGAGACTGGCCATGTGTGCATTTGTCCTTCGAATTCACAGAGAGCACAACATTGAGCAAAAAGGTCAAGTCCTAAAGCCATTCTTTCCTAAGCACCTCCTATATACGAGGTGCAGCACCAGGATATTTACAGGCATCATCACACCCCAAGCTCTATCATCCCATTTTACAGATATGCCAAGTGAGGCTCTGAGCTATGCAACACGCTCAAAGTCACACCATGGAGAGGGCCCTGCAAGGATACCTGAAGACGGAAACAGGGAACTTCCACATTCGTGGCTCAGAATCATGAGATTAGGACCTAAGAACCTACAAAGTGACCTGAAAAGCCTTCCCATCTTCCCTATTCCGGGGGCCCCTAATTCTGCCTGCCCCATACTTACAAGATTTCTGGGCAGGGGAGATAATAGGGGATGTAGGAGACCAGCAGCCAGTTCTCGACATACACCCTGGGAAGAAATACATGTGTTGACTTGGATTTTTAAGCTGAGGCTGAGAAGTCACGTTGGTGCATGTTAGTGAAAATGCAGGTCCCCAGTGACGCACCTGCGGTTCCCCCCACCTCCCCCGCCCTCCACGTATCAGTCCTTGGGTCTGGCTAACCTCAGAGGACAAAGCCTCCTGGCCTTCTGCAGTGAGTGTGAGTCATTATATAGCTATGCAGCCATTCAGTCCTGGGGCAGGAATATTCTTGACACCAGTCCAAGGGACTGGTGGTGTGGGGGAACCCCCAGAGCTTTGCGGAAAGGACACAAGAAGTGAATTCTGGAGCATAAACAGGAGTTCCTCCTTAACACAGCTAGAATAGTCCAGGCAGAGGCAAGAGTTAAGTGTAGAGGCCGGGAGGTCAGTGCAAAGGAAAACCCATAAACCAGGCTGGTTCAGTCGTACTGGGGCGTGGGAGGAGGGGCAGGTGTGCCTAGAGAGGAGGGTGGGACCTGGAAATCCTGGGAAGGGGTCCAGGTTTGGGGATTGAGATGCTGAGAGAGGAAGGAGTCTGGGGTGGGGACAGAGGGCTGCAAGGGGCATGCTCACCATAGAGAGCAGAGGGTGATGCCCAGCAGCAGGCAGAATCCTAGGCCCAGGGCCAGTCTCGGGCAGTGCATCGCTGGGGGCGGCATCTGAGCCTGGGCACCTGCAGAGACCGAGTGGGTCTTGGTGAATCGGCCCACCTCTCTCAGGGGTGTCAGGCTCAGAGTCTGGGTCTCCGGGGTCGGGGAACACCTGCAAAGGGATGCTCTTTATCCACAGGACACTGACCCCTCCCCCTTTTTTTGTTGTTTTGCTGCTCTGCCCTCCCCTAGGCACCACCATCAAGGGGAATGTGGAATCCAGGCCCAGATCTGGCAGTTCCAGGGGACAGAGGCTCAGGATTCAGCCAAAGCCTGCTGCTGTGCCTTGGGAGAGGCACTGGGCCCGAAAGGCGACTGGCCGCCACCCCTCCCCCCGCCCCGCCCCGCCTCGCCTCGCAGGTCTCCTCCTGAAACCTTCCATGATGAGCCGGGCTTCCTAGCGACTAGGGCCAGAGCACATGGAGAGGATTCTGGGGGAAGCAGTGGGGTCGCAGGAAATCCAGCCCGGAGCCGGCACCGCGGGGGCACACGCGGCCTGGGGAAGAGGGTTGCTGGGCAGAGATGGGCGGCAGCGATCTCCCTGGCAGGGGGTGGGGGCCAGGGGAGGCAGCCGAGCGTTCCTCCGGGGGCAGAGCTCTCCTGGGAGCACGTTCCACCTCTCACCTGCTCGGCGCCAACCCTGGGCCCCGGGTCCATCACAGCCCGGTGGTGGGGGCGGGGGTGGGGTGGTTCTCCTCAGCTATAGGGGGAGGTTTGGTGCGGGGGACAAGACGCAGTGCGCGCGGCTCCGGACACGAGGCGAGGGCTGTGAAGGCGCTGGGCCCAGCCCGGGCCACAGGGAGCGCGGGAGCCCCTGCGTCCTCCCGAGGTCAGAGCGAGATCCCCAGGCAGGAGCTTCGGGGCTTTGGTCCCGCTCACGCCGTGGCCTCTGGCAAGCTCGCTGACGCTTTCGCTCCCTCTGCGGACCTCGGCTTCCCCACCCGGGCTTGGGGCCCCGGTTCCTCCAAAGGGTCTACTTGACGCGTCGGCTCCGCTAGATCGTGGGCCGCGCCGCCGAAGCAGAGCCCGGCCCGCACTCCGGCCGCCCCAGCCGGTGACTTGCACCCCGGAGCCCGGGGTCCGCACGCGAGCGCCTCCACTCCCGCCGGCCACTTCGGGCCCCAGCCAGACCCGTGGCGCGGCGGACGGAGCGCGACTGTCCCTGCCGCCTACAGACTCACCCCTTGAGGCCAGACCGAGGTGGGGACGAACGGAGGGGCGCAGCTGGTACCGGAAATCAGGGACGCGGCTGCCCGGGGCGCCTCAGGTAGCGCGGTGGGCGGAGCCGCACGCAGCCGGTGGGCGGGCCCCGGCGGGCTCGAGGGGGGCGGGGAAAGGAGCCTCGGGCCCCGCCCACCGGCTGTGCTCCTCCCATCCGGCCTCGACCCGCCCGCCAGCTGCAGCCCCGCCCCCTAGAGGTCCCCCAGGGGCGCTACACTCTGCAGGCCACGTGGGCCACGCTTCCAAGGCGGAAGACCCATCTTAGGTGAGAGGAGCGTGGGTCAGGGAACTCCGGGAAGGTGGAGCGGCGCGCGTTTGGGGGGAAAACTTTATTGTTTTTAGAAGAGCGTTGAAACAATCACTGGAAGGGAAAACCAGAAGGACGTCGTCCTTACTTTCTGGCTTGGGATCATCAGTCTTGCTTAGGAGCCCTGAGCTTGGCACGCTGGCCTGGAGACGGTGAGCAGCTCTCGGAATCTCTCAGAGCCCCTGCCTCCTCTCTGAACGGAATTAGCCATACTTTCCTCCAGAGGTGGTACTGACCCTAGTTCATTCTAGGGAGTCCAGGAGCCCCAGGAGGACTGTCTTAGATGGTTGGATGGCATCATCACCAACTCAGTGGACATGAGTTTGAGTAAGCTCCAGGAGTTGGTGATGGATAGGAAGGACCTCTCTTTGAGGTCCAGAGATAGTGGACCTCAAAGGCAGAGGGGTGGCGAGGGAGGGGGCATTCAGAGGGACAGAAAGGAAGGCACCCTGTTTGTAAAGAAGGGAGCCATAACAACGGCCAGTGACAAACAGACTCAAGGGATTAGATCTGGTAGACAGAGTGCCTGAACAACTGCGGACAGAGGTTCTAACACTGCAGGAGGTGGTGACCAAAAGCATCGCGAAGAAGAAATGCAAGAAGACAAAGTGGTTTGTCTGAGGCGGCTTTACAAACAACTGAGAAGAGAAGAGAAGGAGGGAATGTGCCCCTCTATATTCAGCTGAGTATGTCTTTTCTAGCAAAAGGGAAGGGATAAAGGGAAAGATATACCCAACTGAATACAGAGTTCAAGAGCATAGCAAGGAGAGATACAAAAGCCTTCTTAAGTAAACAATACAAAGAAACAGAGGAAAACAATAGAATGGGAAAGACTAGAGCTCTCTTCAAGAAAATTGGCGATACCAAAGGAACATTTCAGGCAAGGATGGGCTCAATAAAGGACAGAAACTGTAAGGACCTACCAGAAGCAGAAGAGATTAAAAAGAGATGGCAAGAGCTATACAGAAGAGCTATACAAGAAAAGTTTTAATGACCTGGATGGTGGTCACTCACTTAGAGCCAGACATCCTGGAGTGTGAAGTCAAGTTTGCCTTTGGAAACATTATGACAGACAAAGCTAGTGGAGGTGATGGAATTCCAACTGAGCTATTTCAGATCCTAAAAGATACTGCTGTTAAACTGCTGCATTCAGTATCCAGCAAATTTGGAAAACTCGGCAGTGGCCACGGGACTAGAAAAGGACAGTTTTGATTCCAATCCCCAAAAATGTTCAAACTACCATACAATTACGCACATTTCACAAGCTAACACAGTAATGTTCAAAATCCTGCAAGGAAGGCTCTAGCAGTAAGTGAACTGAGAATTTCCAGATGTACAAGCTGGATTTAGAAAAGGCAGAGGAATCAGAGATCAAATTGCCAATATCCATTGGATCAGAGAGAAAGCAAGGGAATTCCAGAAAAACATCTACTTCTGCTTTATTGACTATGCTAAAGCCTTTGACTGTGGATCACAACAGACTGGAAAATTCTTAAGGAGATGGGAATACCAGACTACCTTACCTGTCTCCTGAGAAACCTGTATGCAGGTCAAGAAGCAACAGTTAGAACATGGAACAACAGACTGGTTCAAAACTGAGAAAGGAGTACGTCAAGGCTGTGTATTCACCCTACTTATTTACCTTATATGCAGAGTACATCATAGAAATACTGGGCTGGATGAAGCATGAGCTGGAATCAAGATTTTGGGGAAAAATAACAGCCTCAAGATATGCAGATGATACTACTCTAATGGCAAACAGTGAAGAGGAACTAAAGAGCCTCTTGAGCAGGATGAAAGACGAGAGTGGAAAAGCTGGCTTAAAATTCAGTATTCAAAAAATGAAGATCATGGCATCCAGTGCTATCACTTCATGGCAAATAGATGGGAAAAAATTGAAACAGTGACAGATTTTATTTTCTTGGGCTCCAAGATGACTGCGGATGGTGACTGCAGCCATGAAATTAAGACACTTGCTCCTTGGAACAAAAGCTATGACAAATTTAGACAGGGTAAAGAGTTGGACCATAAAGAAGGCTGAGCACTGAAGAACTGTTGCTTTTGAACTGTGGTGTTGGAGAAGACTCTTGAGAGTCCCTTAGACAGCAAAGAGACCAGTCAATCGTAAAGGAAATCAGTCTTGAATATTCATTGGAAGGACTGATGCTGAAGATGAAGCTCCAAAACTTTGGCCACCTGATTCTAAGAACTGACTTGTTGGAAAAGACCCTGATGCTGGGAAACATTGAAAGTGGAAGGAAAAGGGGACAACAGAGGATGAGATGGTTGGATGGCATCACCAACTCAGCAGACATGAGCTTGAGTAAGCTCCAGGAGTTGGTGATGGATAGGAAGGCCTGGTGTGCTGCATGCAGTCCATGGAGTCGCAAAGAGTCGGACACGACTAAGCGACTAAACTGAGCTGAACTGAGGAGGCTTGACCATAAATGTCAAAAAGTGGGCAGTGGCCCAGTTTCTGAAAATCTCCAGCACTTCCCTAAAACAGCTATGATACTCCTCCCACTCATTCAGTTTAGTCGCTCAGGAGTGTCAGACTGCTCCCCCAGGGACTGCAGCAAGCCTGTCTCCCTGTCCACCACCAGCTCCCGGAGCTTGCTCAAACTCATGTCCCACTCATCAGCCTGTGTAATCACCCACCCCTGTAAAAACTGACGACTCTATCCTGCTTCCTCTCGTGCCTCTCCAGATGGTTCACATTCTGTCTATGAAGTGTGTTTCTTCCTTGAATAAACCTTGTTTCACTCGCTCTTGAATTCTTTCCTTCAGGAAGCCAAGAGCTGCCCCTTGGCTCTCCCGGGGACTGAGGTGTGACCTGGTGTGGACCATCCTCTCTTGCGCCCACTCTCTTCCCTGCAGCTATAGGCTTGTCCGGGTCACGATGATGCAGTTTGAGGCTGCAAACGTGGATCCGTGTGGCACCGGCCGCAACATCCTTTGTGGATGCCTTTGCCCGGGTCCCTGGGCTTTCCCTTGAGGGTCACAGGTTCCTGTAGGGCAGGGCTTGCTTCCTCAGAGTCTGCAGGGGCCTGGCACAGGCCAGGGAGCTGATGACGACTGACTGAAAGATTGTGCTTCCATTTTAAGCTGCAAACAACTGGTTCACTGGGACCTGGTCTGGGACCAGCTACTGGTTTGTCTCACTCGGAAGTCTTCAAAGTTCTCTGGTGTGCCTCCCAGGCACTGGTCCCTGCCTGGCCGTTTAGGTGAGCCAGATGCGCAGATCCAGCCCTGGGGCCCTGGCACGCAGGCCAGCATTCCATCAACAGCCAAACCAGCATTCTCTGTCTTCCCTGTTCCCCCTTCCCCCTAGGAGAGGATAAATCCAGCCCAAGGACAGCCTCAGGGCAGGCCTGGGAGAAGCTGGGTGAAAGGGTGAGGGAAGATAAAACGTCCTGGACTCTCCTTCTGGCTGGTAACTCCGCAATAGGCCTCTGACACCCCTCCCCACTTCCAATGTTCATATTCACCCTTCCAATGAGTGAATGAATATTCATGGGAAGGACCAATGCTGAAGCTGAAACTCCAATGCTTCGGCCACCTGATGCAAAGAACTGACTCACTGGAAAAGACCCTGATGCTGGGAAAGATTGAAGGCAGGAGGAGAAGGGGGCAACAGAGGACGAGATGGTTGCATGGTATCACTGACTCGACAGACGTGAGTTTGAGTAAGCTCTGGGAGTTGGTGACGGACAGGAAAGCCTGGCGTACTGCAGTTCATGGGGTCACAAACAGTCAGACCCGACTGAGCGACTAAACTGAACTGACCCATCCCCCCTTCAACTGGGTTTATCTACTTCTAGAGACCAGAGGAAATGGCTCGAGATGTATAAATTGCTCAGATACATCACTGTTCATCTCTGTAGGTGGGCAGGAGGGTCTAGTATCCTGGCAGTGGGAACACTCCCAGGTGCCCACACTCCTCACCACTGCTCAGCGGGCTATGGCCGAATCGGAAGTGCTGGGACTTTCATGTCAAATAGAAAATGTTAGAGGGACTTCCTTGGTGATTCAGTGGTTGACTGCACACAGCTTTGACCCTTGGTCAGGGCACATGGCTTTGACCCTTGGTCAGGGGGCTGAGATCCTACATGCTGGAACTTTCTCGAGCCAGTGGCTAAGATTCCCAGTACTGGGGGCCCAAGTTCAATCCCTGATCAAGGAACTAGATCCCACATGCTGCAACTGAGACCCCGTGCAGCCAAATAAATAAATAAAATATTTTAAAAAAAGATTCCTTGTGCCTTGTGGCCAAAAAGTCAAAACATAAAACAGAAGCAATATTGTAAAAAATTCAATAAAGACTTTAAAAATGGTCCATGTTAAAAAAAGAAGAAAAGAAAGCATCAGAGGGCAGCTCTTCGAGGAAGAGCCAGTGTTTCGTGGACTGTGTGTGTGTGTGTGTGTGTGTGTGTGTGTGTGTGTGTGTGTGTACTGTTTCAAGTGTGAAGTGTGCCCCAGATGGGGCTGGGCTAGGGAACAGGCCACTGAGGTATTCCAGGTCCCAGGGTTCTGACACCCCTGCTTGGGTGTTCCCCAGGTGGAGGCCAAACCAGTCAGGGGGAAGGAGACGCACGGGAGGGCAAGCTTGTGTCTTTGGACCAGAGGATGCGCGCCTGCTGTGCATGCCAAGTCACCTCATTCGTGGGTGACTCTGGGTGACTCCGTGGACTGTAGCCCACCAGGCAGGCAGTCCATGGGATTCTCCAGGCAGGAATACTGGAGTGCGTGGCCATGCTCTTCTCCAGGGGATCCTCCCGAACCAAAGACTGAAGCTTCGTCTCTTGTGTCTCTTGCGTTGACAGGCAGGTTCTTTACTGCTAGTGCCCCCTGGGAGCCCCAAGGGCTGCTTTAACCCCTGGGCTGCTACACACAGGCCAGGGAGGGATTTAGCATCTCAGTGTCCACGTAGAACAAGGGTGAACTGTGGTGCCCAGCTCAGAGGCTTTTGTACAGATGACGGTCTGCCCTCCAGCTCCGGGCCCACATGAATGCAGCTGGAGGATCAATGAACCTTTGTCCCGGGGCCTCGTGAGGCAGTGATCTCACCCAGCCAGCTCTTCTGAGCCAGGCAGGCTCTAGGGTCACTTCACAGCCTGGCCCCAGCAGCTCTTGGGCAAGCCCTCTTCCCCTGTGGAGGCTGGGGGTCCTCCTAGGCTGACCAGATCTTCAGCCCTGGCCTCCTGTATGTGATCTTCAGGGCCTGGCAGGAGGGGGTTGTCTGGAGGACCCCATGTGACAGAGGCGAGGCAGACACTGTGCTGGGGTTTCCAGCTGTCAAAGCGCCCGGTGTGTCTGCACGGCAGGGGCGGCTGGAGTGGGGCTGGACCAGGGCGGCGTCCATCCTCACGCTCCCAGAGCGACTTTGGAGCTGTCCCTTGCTCCCTGAGCTTTGGTCTCCTTGCAACCTTGTTTACACACGGTGGTGGTGCCTGCTCCCAGACTGGACAGAATGAAATCAGCAAGCCGAGCAGGTGGCAGGCCGTAGCAGGCCAACATAGCCCTACACTCTTCCACTTAGTAGCTCTGCATACCTGGGAAAATGACTTCAGCTTTGTACCTCAGTGTTCTCACCTGTAAAATGGGATAATATTAGTTGTGATGCACAGGCTCAGTAGTTGTGATGCATGGGCTTAGTTGCTTTGCAGCATATGGGAACTTAGTTCCCTGACCAGGGATTAACTCCACATCTCTTGCATTGCAAGGAGGATTCTTAACCACTGGACTTTCAGGGATGTTCCAAATGGGATAAATTAGTAAATACATAGGATTCTTGTGAGAACTGTGAGATAATGCGCAAAAAGCTCTTAGCATATACCAGGCTCTGGAATGTGTACAATGGCAGTTAACTCTGCAGCAACTGCTAGTGCAAACAAGGAGAGGAGAGATGGTGCAATGGTAAAGAATCTGCCTGCCAACACAGGAGATGTAAGAGACGTGGGTTTAATTCCTGGGTTGGGAAAATCCCCTGGAATAAGAAATGACAACCACTCCAGTATTCTTACCTGCAAAATTCCATGGACAGAGGAGCCTGGTGGGTTACACAGTCCATGGGGTCACAGAGAGTCAGACATGACTGAGTACACATATACACAGGCAAGGGTTGAAAGAAAGGGGTAGAAGGAAAGACTGCTTGCGTGAGGATTTTCAAAGGGTAATCACAGTAGGGAAATCTCAAAAGGCACCGCAGCAAGAGGTATGTTTATGTGTTAAGGCGTCCTCTCCCAGCTTGGGGATGAAGAGGCAGTGTCCTCAATGGGCGTCAGGTGGCGCCACAAGCCTACAAACCAGAGTCCAGCTTTGTGTGGGAAAGCAGATGAGAAGGAATGAAAAAGTGAAATCTCAGAACCCTTGTCAATCTGACACAGCTGCCACTTTGAATAGTGGCAGTGTCTTAAGTCAGGAGTTTATATGCCAATAAACCCATAAAATTCAATATAAGACCATTCCCCTCATCTAGATTCTTAATTATTTCTATACCAAGAGATATGTTGAAACATGCATACTGTATGTGTATTACTTAATATAAAAATAATATCATAATCAGCATCCCAAAGTAAGACAAGCTGTTTCTATAGGCAAGTACGGCAGTGAAACAACAGCCCTGGTGGGGAACAGAAAAGAGGAAAATGTGATGAACATTCATACAGCTGTGGTGGAGATGAGTGACCCAGTATCACCCACCCCTCTTAAGAGTCCCAGAGGTTGGGATTCCCCTGGTAGTCCACCAGCTAAGAATCTGCTTTCCAGTACAGAGGGCACGGGTTTGATCCCTGGTCAGGGAACTAAGATCCCATATGCCACGTGGTACGGCCCAAAAAGAAGAATACAATTCCCAGTTCTCTTTGAGCTGGTGTGGACTCGTAGCTAAGCCCTGACCTGTGCGACATGAATGGAAAGGGAAGTTTGTAGGAAATTCCCTTGAGAGACGATGGCAGGCATCTTCCTCCATTCTCTGCCTACAGCATGGTTTTGATGCCAGCCGCTCCACCTTATACCTGAAGGCAGGAGCTTCACCCTAGAGATAATCCCAGAAGACTATGGGGCTCTTTAGGGACCCTGAATTGCCTACCTCTGGCCTTTTATTTGAGAAAAAAAAAAAAAAAACTTAAATCATGGGTAAGCCATTGTTATTTTGGGTCATAGCCAAACATCATCCAACTGACATTTCATGTAGGAGCCCTGGCTTTGTTTTTTATTTTTTGGTCACACCACACAGCATGTGGGATCTCAGTTCCCTGACCAGGGACCAAACCTGTGCCTCTTGCCTCTAACATTGGAAGCACAGAGTCTTAACCACTGGACCACCAGGGATGTCCCTCTGGCTTTGTTTTTAAAGAATAACTTTTGTATTTTAAAAATATTTGGATAAAGAAAATGGAAGATAAGGGACTTCCCTGGTGCTCTAGTGGCTAAGACTCTGTGCTCCCAATGCAGACGTCCCTGTGTTCAATCCCTGGTCAAGAAACTAGATCCCACATGTGGAAAATAAAGATCCTGCATGCTGCAACAAAGACCTGATGCAACCAAAAAAAAAGAAAGAGAAGTAGAGAAGATGGTGACAGAGATGGAAAGACAACTTTCAAACTTATAAGACTGACGAGCATCATAAGGAGAAGGGGAAATGTCAGCAATAATACAGTAAAAATATTGCTAATTGGAGTCTTCTCTCAGTGCAGTCTGAGAAGAGGGAAAGTCCAGAGTGGGAGGATTAAAGATCTACAAAGCTCCTGCTGTTGAAACAAGCTGGGCTCTCCCACTGACTTTGAATTACTCACCAAACTAGTAACCAGTGGGGTGTCTTCAAGGTCACTGGTTTCTGAGATGAGAAAGTTAACAAGTAGAGGTGAAGTTTAAGGTATTAATCATTCGATATTGTCACCATGGACAGATACTTTTCCAACAAGTAGTTCATTTTTATATTTACTGAACTTTCTGGGATGGTAGTAAGGACTGTGAGATAATACATTATAATTATGCATTCCACGAGTGTGTGTGCTCAGTCATGTCTGACCCTCTACAGTCCCCCCCATGGACTGTAGCTCGCCAGGCTCCTCTGTGCATGGGATTCTCCAGACAAGAATACTGGATTGGATTGCCATTTCCTCCTCCAGGGATCTTCCCAACCCAGGAATTGCACCCGGTTCTGCATTGGCAGGCAGATTCTTTATCCCTGCAACACCTGGGAAGCTTACTTACGTATTTAGTAGTAGTCTTTTCCTCTGGGAAAAGGTATGCTTTGATAGTAAAGACCAGAGGAGAGGCCCATTAAACGGGAAAATCAGATGGGCTCCTCCCAGAACAACAAATGAGGCCCAACAGTAAACCAGGCCCTTAACCGTGCCTCTAGTCTAGAGATATACTTTGCTTGACGTTTGTTGTTAGCAATATATAGACAACTATAGCTGTTTGTGCTCTTTTTCATTTGCTTTTGAACTTCTATCTTTGGGTACTTATAATTGGCTTAAAAATAAAGTTCTGTGGCTGAGTTTTTTTAAATTTCTTAAATAGAAGTCCTTCAAACTGCCTTGGATCCAAAACAATCTGCAGCCTGTCTGTTCTGCTTTTCCTGGGTACTCTAACAAGAATATCTATATTGAAGTCCTCAAGACCACTCTCAGATTTGATGATTTGCTAACAGGACTCACCAAACCCAGGAAGCAGGTTTATCACAGTGAAAGGATGCAGATTAAAATTAGCAAGGAGACGGGCTTCCCTTGTGGTCCAGAGGTTAAGACTTTGTGTTTTAACTGCAAGGAGCAAAAAGTTCTATCCCTAGTCAGGAAGTTCCGCATGCCATGAGAGAAAGAAAGAAAAGAAAAATCAAATTTGAAAAAAAAAAAAAATTAGCAAAGAGAAAAGGTGCATAGGGTGGAATTCAGAGAGACCAGACAAACTTCTGGTTCTGCCTTTTCCGGGGAATCACACAATCAGTGCATAATTCTCCCAGCAACAATATATGACAACACATACATGGTGTTGCCAACCACGGAAGCTCAAGCCTTGCAGTTCAGGATTTCTGCTGGGGGTCAGTCATGGAAGCATGCAGTACCAGTGTGACTGACCTTAGCTATTCAGTCTTTGGCCCAGATGCAGTGTGGCCAAAGCCTGTAGGCATAAAAAAAAAAAACAGGTGCTCAGGATACATCACTTTGTTAACAGAAACTGTGTGGTATGGCCCAAGGCCTCAGATATACAAATTCTCTTAGCAGGCAAGATATCCCAAGGGCTCAAAGGTTATCCCCCAGGAGCTCATTAAGGGCCAGCCCTGGAAATCTTGGGAATGGGCGGAATTGGTGCAGCCTAGACCACTGAGTTCTCTATTTTTATAACAAAGCCATAAAAAGTAGTAATAATAACCCCAACACCTTTATGATAAAGAACCATTACGTGAGCTAGCCTCTGAAGACCTTGGGAAGAGTCCAACCAAACCATTTTTTTTTTAAGATTTTTTTGATGTGGACTATTTATAAAGTCTTTATTGAATGTGTTACAATGTTGCTTCTTTTTATGTTTTGGTTTTTAGGCCGAGAGGCATTGTAGGATCTTAACTCCCAGACCAGGGATTGAACCCACACTTCCCGCATTGGAAGGCAAAGTCTTAACCACCAGACTGCCAAGGAAAGTCTCAAAGCATGCTTCTAACAGCGATGTGTCAAGCACGGCGGCACTGAGTAAACGAGTCAGTGGACAGAGGAGGGCCATTACTGGTGCCTCGGAAAATGGGAGAGCTGTGTCTTAGAGCCACTCAGTTTTTCCAACTGTCTCTGTAACTAAGTCCATTCCCACAGCTCTTTCCCTCAGCTAGCTTCCTCCCAAATGTTTCCTTCATTTTTTCTTCCATCCCTTCCTCTCTGCTCCAGCTGTTCCAAGACCCCCTAAAATCCAAATTTCCATTCAGTCCCCTCCAAACAAGCCATCCAAGCTCTAGGGCTTCCCTGCAGGGCCAGGACTAGACTGAGCCCAGAGAGCCACAAGGTTATGCAAGAGATCAAATGCCTCCAGGAATTCTGTACTGCAGACACTCACTATGGTCCTGGTCTTACATTTGTCTTGAAAGGATATCTGCTCGGGAACCTGTGCCCCTACTCTTGTATGTGTTGAGAGGAAATGGGCAAGTTTGAGAAGACACACAGAAGCCGGGTTCTGGGAAACAACTGAGCATTAATTCTCACAAGCATGAATGCATCTTCACATCCTCCTCTTTAATATACACCACTCTAGTGGCTAATTCAATCAACATTAAGTTTCAGAAAATAACTTTATCAGTCATTATCCACTTCTCTTCATTTTCACCAGGGACAGTCCACCCTTCAACCCTTTCAAAGGTATGAGGGCTCTTATACCACAGCACCCTGGAATCTTTCTTCCCAATATAAACTACTTCTTGGTGGTGGAAAGCTTGCCGGGACCCTTCAGTTCAAGATCTTCTTGCATTTCCCTAATTTCAGGTATAAAATTACTACAAGAGCTATCAGGAGCTCTGACCCTGATTGACAAGGACATTTGAGCTACTTACATGGCACGACAAGTCAGAAAGCTTCCATTAATTTCCAAGGATTACGTCCAGTGCTTTTCCAACTGGTGTGGTACTTCTGATGATTTGAAAGAGGAAATGTAAACAAACTTTCTTCCACATTTACCATTTCATCAAGGACTCATGTAGGAAACGTATGAACCAAGGCAGTGCATACAGGGATCTGTCAGCAGCTTCGCATCACAAAATAAATACAGAGACATTCCAATTGCTCAAGTTTTTATTCTTTTTTCAGAAGCAGGTTCTCAGGCACAGGTCTAGTGAGGGTATCACCACATTCATTACATTCATAGGATTCTTCCCTGAAATGAAGTCTTTGATGTTGTCGTGAAGCTCGACCTAGGTCAGCGAGCATGTCCACAGTTTTGTTCTTTTTTTTTTTTTTCATGTCCACATTTATTACAGCCAATTTCTCTCCTATATGAATTCTCTGGGTCTCAACCATCAGTATAACTGAAGACCTTCCAACACTTGTGATGTTATTCACAGGGTTTCTCTCCAGAATGAAATATTTGATGTTCAAGAGCTGATTAAAGGTTTTACAGCATTCAATACATTATAGGATTTCTCTCATAAGTAGACTCAGTGATATAGAATGAGATGTGGGCTCTGAGGAAAGGTTTTCCTGTAGTCATTATATTTAAACAGTTTCTCTTCCAACTTGGGTCTCAACCATCAGTATAACTGAAGACCTTCCAACACTTGTGATGTTATTCACAGGGTTTCTCTCCAGAATGAAATATTTGATGTTCAAGAGCTGATTAAAAGTTTTACAGCATTCAATACATTATAGGATTTCTCTCATAAGTAGACTCAGTGATATAGAATGAGATGTGGGCTCTGAGGAAAGGTTTTCCTGTAGTCATTATATTTAAACAGTTTCTCTTCCAACGTGAAGTCTCTGAACTGTTAAGGCTGAATTATATCTAAATGTTTCCCCACACTTCTTACATTCATAAGATTTTTTCCAGTATGAATTCACCGATGTTCAATGAGACCTAAGCTGTAGCTGAGGGCTCTTCCACACTCAGTGTACTCACAGGGATTTTTCTCAAATGAATTTTCTGATGTTGAACAATGTATGAACTCGTCTAGAAACTTTTCCCATTACATTCCTATGGCATTTTTCCCCTGTGAATTCTCTGATGTTCAGCGAGTCAAGATTGCCACCTAAAAATGTTTCCCCACATTCCTTACATTCATTAGGTTTTTTCCACTATGATTCAACAACACCTAACAAATTCCAATTTCCCTTTGAAAATTCTCATAAAATTCATTGTTTATGATTTTTCTCCAGTATGAATTATCCTATGATAATGTATGATATCCTATGATAATGTGTGATACACATTTTTTGGCCCCGCATGTCACATTTTCACCTAGCTCACTGGTAAAAAAAATTTTCTTTAATTGATAAAACTTTGCTGTTGGGGGATGGAGGGACATGAGCCCTTGTTCATTACTTGAGGAATGCAAATTGGCACAAATTCCAGGAACAAATTTTCCCAATTGAAAAACGTGTCTACTTTTGACAGAGAAAATCCTACTTCTAAGAACATGTTCTACAGATAGACTTTATTGTGTGTAAAATCACAATTGTACAAGGTTATTTAGTGCAACATTGTCATAAGAGCAAATGGTTTGAAAAGTCTAAACGGATCCAAAGGGAAGTGGTTAGCTAAATTATACAAGCATAAAATGAGACACCTTGTAGCCATGACTAAGAATGAGGAAGCTCTGCATAAACCAATATGGAACTACCTTAAAAATGAAAATAAGGTTCAGAATAGTCTTTACTGAGCATTACCAATCGTGAATTGAACATAACCAAAACCACACAGACAAAAACAGAGTGGGGTGCGTGGGAGGGAGGTTCAAGAGTGAGGGGACATATGTATATTTATGGCTGATTCACACTGTTGTAGGGCAGAAACCAACACAACACTGTAAAGCAATTATCCTCCAATTAAAAATAAATTTTTAAAAAAACAGAGGGAGGAAAATCCCACAGATATGACTGTATATGCACAGCCTATCTCTAACAGGCTTGAGATCCCTATTCTAGGGAGAAAAGCTGGGTGCTGGTACCATTTAGTTTTGTTTTCTGCACCACACTGAAGTATTGCTCATCTTAAAAATTAAATTGAAAAACCTGTGAAATCTAGAAAAGAGACAAATGGAGAGATGTGAATTTAGGCAGGCGAGGTATGACACAGCAAGGAAGTTAAGGGAGTGTATTGTTTAAAACTGTAATCTGTTGCCTTTTCTCGTCCCACAGGTACAGAGCTTGGAAACTGACATTCCATTTTAACAACAAGTAAAAAGCTAAACAAGCTGAAAAATCAAAAAACTCTTCTGAGATCCATAACAGAAGTGAGGTCACAGGGCAAATGACTACCTCCCAAAATCGGAGAAACAGGTAACTGCAGAGAATCACAACACACTGGAGAGAAACCTCCACTGGAACCAGTGCTGGGCTAGGGAGACTGGAACTAAAACTTGGAGAATTACTGGAAACAATTTAGAGAGTGTGGACAAGTGTAAGAGTTAAATCTTCAAAAGGACTTGGTTACAAGGGTGGGAGGGGCATGCTTTTGTGAATTTTATCTTCAAGAACTCAATCAACTTCTTGCAGTAAATACTGGAGAAAATCTCCTTGTGCTTGTAGCTATGGAAGAAAAGGAACTATTTTGAAATACTGCAGAGCACTCTGTTCTTAACAGGGACTACCCTCAGGAGAAACGCTTTACCGACTGAGACACAAGGGAAGCCCCAAGGAGAAACTAGCTAATCAGAACTTAACCTGCCAGGATTTCATCAAGCCTAAGAGACCTGCAGAAAGGGAAATATCCAACTTCAGCCTCCTACGAGCATCCTGTCCCACCCAAGTGGGTCAGGAAAAAGGTAGAGAGAAAAAAAAAACCCTGAGAAACACTTATGAAATTCACAGTTCAGAGGCACAGGCTCACTAAAAGACTGAGGCCTAATCACTGGCCTATAAAACACTCCCTGCCAGGAATCCCCTGGCGGTCCAGGGGTTAGACTCCCTGCTCTCACTAATGAGGGCCCCAGTTTGATCCCAGGTCAGGGAACTAAGATTCCCACATGTGTTGTGGTCAAAAAACCAAAACATTTTTAAAATGGGAACAATCTTGTAACAAACTCAATGAAGATTTTTTCTTTTTAATGGTTCACATCAAAACAAAAATCTAAAAACAAAGTTATAAAGCATACTAAGAGTATACGCAGCTTCAAGAGACAGGGCAAGCATCAAGACCAGACGTGGAGGAATGTTGGAATTATCAGACAGGGAATTTAAAACAACTCTGATTAATACCCTAAGGACTCTAATAATGGGTAAAACAGATAGTGTGCAAGAAAAGATGGGCAATGTAAGCAACAGAGATGTATATTCTGAGAAATAACCAAAAGGGAATACTAACGATTAAACACTCGAACAGAAATGAAGAATGCTTTTGATGGGCTTGTGAGCTGACAGGGCAGAGGTGAGGAAGAATCTCTGAGCTTGAAGTATATCTCAAGAGAAAACTCCAAATTAAAAATCAAAGAAAACAAAGACTAAAGAACAGAAACAAAATATCCAAAAACTATGGGACAACTACAAAAAGTGTGACAAGTGTAACGGGAATTTCCTCAAATTGATTAACACAGACACAAAACGGCAGATCCAGATAGCCAATCTTTCCAAGGGCACTGCTGGTCAGCCATTCTGGCGGCATGGATCCAAGGAGTCCACAGACGGATAGGGGTGGAGCCTGGGGGGTTGGGCAGGGGTGTGTTGGGGGCGAGGTTTGCTTGGGGGCTTGGGGAGGTGCTGGGACTGGAAGAGGGTCAGGGTAGGGAGAATGCGAGAAGGGCAGGGTGGAGCCTAGAACAGGCTGGGGCAGGTGTGGCTGGTGCAGAGGCCTTCCTGCTGGGCCAGTTCAGCCGCCTTCACCATCTCCATTCCGAGCTCCTCCCCTCCTGCCTCCCTAAGGTCTCAGCCCCCAGAGTCTGCACCTCTGAGAGGCTGCACCCCTGAGAGGCTACACCCCTGGTTTCCTAAACAGGGATCAAAGTTGACACCGCCAACATGGAAAACTGCAGCCAACACCTGAAAACCCTTTGCATTAGGAAAAAGAGACTCCGCTTCTGCGGATCCGGGGTAAATAAAAATTTATGGGAGAGCATGTTCCTTTCCGCAGGACGAGGGAAGTGAAAAATCGGAATGGCCTCAGGCCCCAAAGCAGGGGGCTCCCCGGAAATTCTGATCTGGGCCACGGGGGACCCAAAGGAGAGAGGACCAATGGACCAGTGTCCAGCCCTGGGGGAGTCAGGTTCTGGAAGAGCACACGTGGCAGAATTCCTGCCATTGGTGACACTTTCGGGGGACCCCCACCACCCACACAAACAGAAAGGGTGGAACCAGACACCCCGTGTTACAGCTCTCCTTCTAGGCGGAAGGACTTGGTTTCCTTGATTCTTAATCTCTTTATAATTCTGTTTCACTGTGATAAACATTTATTGTCCTCTTAATAAAACAACTTTAGAAATAAAAACTAGGGCTGCAGCAAAAGCAGTTCTAAAGAGGGAAGTTCATGGTGATGAATGTCTACGTCAGTAAACAAGAGCAATCTCAGATAAACACTCTACATGTCCAGGAATGAGACAGAGAAGAAAAAACAAAGCCCAAAGTTTGCAGAAGGAAGAAAACAGCAAAGATCAGAGTGAAAAATAAGCGAAATGAAAATAAGTAAGAACAGATCAGCAAAACGAACAGCTGGTTCTTTAAATTCATTTAACAAAAGTTAAAATGAACATTAGCTACACTCAAGAGAAAAAGAGAGGGGGCTCAAATGAAAAATAAAAGAGGAGAACTGACAGCCAACACCGCAGAATAAGACCACAACGCTGGAATTCCTTAGTTGTAAATCTCAGTCCCACTGTGATCCCAACTGTATCATGCTCTCCAAAAACAAACAGAAAAAGCACTAAACAAGATTACTCCACAGAGGAGTGATAGAGGAATAACTTTAGAATGGTTTTTAATCTTTTTAGAATTTTTAAAGTAATATACACGTTATAAAACACAGAAATATCAAGTAAAGAAGACTGGACATTGGTCACGCTCAGTGGTGACCCTGGTGAAGTGGTTTGCTGCACAGCTCTCAGCTGCCTCTCTCCTTTTCTGTCTCTCACATACAGGTTCACTCATCTCTGTGTCTCCCTGTTGCTATCACATCCATGTGATCTTATAGCCGGGATCCTGGATGCAGAGGGTTGGGCCATGTGAGTCTCAGGTAAGACCACTCTGGGATTTCCCTGCCGACACCCACTTTAGCAGCTACAGGGCATTTACTCGTCCATGAGGACCACGCCTGGTGGATCCCATCCCCTCTCCACAGACATGAGGGTTTCCGGTCCCCTGATATTTCAGCCAGTGCATTGATGGAGACTCTTGTGTGAAAAACTAAGCAAGGATTCATGTGGGTGAGGTCCTAGGAGTTGCTCTGCAGGTACATGCCCTTGGGATCCTCCCTACCTGACACCCCCAAGTGCACAGGCACACATGTGCACATGGGCACACACCACGTGAAGATTCCTGTGGGTGAGGTCCTAGGAGTCGCTATGCAGGTAAAGGGATGCACCTGTGGAGCTCTGGGGCCCCACACATGGTTCTCCCAGAGAGGAGTGTCCTTCCACACTGCCCTCCAGGGTGTTTGCTGGGCCTCACACTGTCCCCAGGGCTGCTTGTCACCAGACTAGAAACCCACTGCTGTCTCCACGTTCCCGTTCTTGTGTCCTTACTGGGGAGGCTGGGAGGCGGGTACTGACTGTGTGTGTTGCCTCTTGGAGCTGCAGGTGTTTGTTCTTCATCTCCTTTAAAAACATAGACTTTGCAGAGCTTTCAGGACCACACAGGTGTTAAGCATTTCCCTGGGATATGAGGGGGCTTCCCTGGTGGCTCAGATGGTAAAGAATCCACCCGAAATGCGGGAGACCTGGGTTGGATCCCTGGGTTGGGAAGATCCCCCTGGAGGAGGGCATGGCAACTCACTCCACTCTTCTTGCCTGGAGAATCCCGTGGACAGAGGAGCCTGGTGGGCTACAGTCCACGAGGCCACAGAGAGTTGGACATGCCTGAGCAACTAAGCAGAGAGCACAGATGTGAGGAATGCGGTTCCAGTTCGTGATTTATCTTTCCACTTTCTGCAGTTTTTTTGGTTTGTTTTTTGCCACAGGAATGGTCAGCCGTTTTCCTTATGACTTCTAACTCTGATGTCCCACTTAGTACAGGGGTCTCTACCCTGAAATTATGCACAAATTTACTAACAGTACTTTAAATCGAGCTGGGATTTCCCTTGCAAATCAATTTTTTTTTTCAAATAACGACACGAAACAAAAATTAGTCTTTCTTCAAAGATGCAGGAAGACACAAAAAGACATTTACTATATGATTCCATTGATAGGAAATATCTAGAATAGGTAAAAAAACAGATTAGCTGTGGCCAGGGGCTGGAGGAAGGAGGAAAGGGGAGTGAGTGCTTTAGGCACAGGATTCCCTTTCAGGGGGTATAACGTTCCCCACCGACAGAGCAGTGGCGGCCATACAGCATTGTGAAGGTACTTAATGCTCATGAACTGTACGATTCAAAATGATGACGGCTGAAGTACTATTATATCTGAATATTCGAAATCATCAAATATAAGAGTGTAGAGAGGAAAAAGAAGCCCCAAGACAAAAAGATGCGAAGAGCTGACTCACTGGAAAAGACCCTGATGCCGGGAAAGATTGAAGGCGGGAGGAGAAGGGGACGACAGAGGATGAGATGGTTGGATGGCATCACCGACTCAGTGAACACGAGTTTGGGTGAGCTCCGGGAGGTGGTGATGGACAGGGAGGCCTGGCTGCTGCCGTCCATGGGGTCGCGAAGAGTCGGACACGACTGAGCCACTGAACTGAACTGAAGACAAAAAGCCCCATCACGGGGTAGGGGGGAAGAAAAGTCCTGTTTGGGAGCAGGTGGAAGGTGTGGGCTGGGAGCTGGCCCCGGGGGCGGGTCCAGGCGAGGACCTGAGCGGCCTCCTCCTCTCGCTCCGGTGCTAATGGAACCCGCGCTGGCGTCGGCGCGGCTCTGGAGCCGCCGGAAGGGGGAGCGCTCGAGCTGAAGGCGGACGCAGGCCTTGGGGCCGCCTTGGCCTCTCTGCTCCTGCACCTGGCTCCTCCGACAGACGCGGGCTGCAGCCACCTCTGATTCTGGAAGTGACGCTGGACCTGCAGAGGAGCAGAGACCACCCACACGCCTGCGTTTCCAAAGACAGACCCACACCCCACAGGTTTCCGGAGAAGCCTCGGTCCCCACACAGGTGGTCTGAGGCCAGTCTCTGCTCCCCGTCCAACAGCTGCCGTGGGGGCGCCCCCGAGTCCAGTGCCCACCCTGCCCTCCTCACCCTCCGGCTCTGCCTCGCCGAGGTCCGCGTGCTCCAGCTGGGCCAGGAGCCGGGCATGTTGAGCTGCACGTAGGCCACCAGCTGCCTGAGGCAGGGGAAGTCGGGGGGCTGACAGAAGTCCCCCAAGTACTGGCCCAGCCGGGTGCCCAGGATGGAGGAGATGGCGCTGGGGTGGGGGCAGGCGGCAGAGTCAGGGCCTGGCCTTTCCTTCTCTCAGCCCTCCCCTGGCACCCCCTGGGGGCCGGGCTTCTGGGCTCGCCCCGCCCACCTGGACGCCAAGGCCTGGTCAGCAGGGGGAGCAGGCAGTCTCGGCTGGAGGGAGCCCTCTGTCCACGGTGACCACCTCTCCCTTCCTGGGGGAGCCCGACTCACTCCTGTCTGCCCCCACCCCCACTCTGGGTCACCCTCGACTCTGGGCCCCCACCCCACTC
>SJYC01110525.1:0-27500 GCA_006408675.1 Madoqua kirkii
CAGTGGGGGCTGTGGTGGTCGTCTGCCTCGTCTCAGGGTGGGCCTGCGCCTGGAGGGTCCACAGGTGGCCTCTTGTCCAGGCGGCCATTCAGCAGAGGCCTGTTCCAGGGACCCGTGAGTGAGGGGACCGCGGCATCCCCTCCCGGTCAGCATGAAGCTCTTGTCCATTTGTGTTCTCATGTCCAGGCTGACACAGGTGATGCAGCGTCGTGCACCTGCCGGAGGGAGAGCAACAACGAGGGGCTGGGTTGCGGTCCCCGAGACCCAGCACTGGTGTGCCCGGGGCTCCACGGGCGTGCGGGAGCTGAGGGCCGGGTGCGGCTGGAGGCCTCACGGAGGCCAGAGGTCCTGGAGGATGAAGACGGTGTCAACTCCCAGAACCCACGGATGGCGAGAGCAGCGGAGGCCCTGGACTCTGCGGCTGCCCCATGCCAGCACCCCGCACTGGGCACCTCACGGCCACTTCTGTGGTGTGGAGGGGCGACTGGTCACCGGAAGGAAGAGCTGTTCAGGGAGGGGGGTGGCGTAATCGCCTTGTTTTCCTGGACATCAGGGGCCTCGGGCTCACAGCCCCCGTTGTCGTGACACACTGCACAGTGGAGGAGCTGGGCACGTGCTCCTAGTTACCTAGTTACAGATGCTGGAGAGGGCAGCCATGTGACTGGTCAGTGCTGAGGACCAATCAGAAGATGCCCTTCACAATCTTGAGTCCCTTTTGCTTTGGGTGGGGCAGGGTTGAGTTGGCTCTATGCCTGACCTTCACCTCTTTGCTGGAGGCCATCTTTGTCAGGACACCGTCACAGCTGGTGGTCGAGATCATACGATGGAACATGTTGGCATGTTGGGTCTTCACCTCTGTGATGGAGGGTCAGTTGAACTCATGAAGGGGCTGTGGAGGAGGGAGACGGAAACACATAGAGACAGGAAGCAGACTCATGACTATCGGGGGCTGAGGGAGTGGAACTGGGGCATGACTGCTTAATAAGGCATAGGGTTCCCATTGAGATGAAAATGTCTGGAACTAGAGGGCAGCGGTGCGCACAGGCACAGAGAATGTGGTTAATGCTGCTGAATTGTACAATTTAAAACAATTGCAGGGCTAATTCTCATTTAATTTGCATTTGAACACATGAAATATAAAACCAAAGATGATATACAAGAGAAAAGTAAGAAAAATTCGCCTTCCTGGGCAGGTGAGCGAGCTCTGGGGCTGGAGCTGGTGCGGCTGGAGGTCAGTTGTTGGAGCTGAAGGTGTTGCAGAGGTGGAGCCGGCCCCAGAGCGGGCGCTGCGGCGGATGATGAGACGCTGCTGGCCCAGCCGAGGGTCTGGCCCCGGAGCAGTGCCCGCGCTGGGGCTGAAGCCGGCCCTGTCTCTGGTCGTAGTGCTAGAACCCGCTCTCGACCTGACTCTAGTGCTGAGGCTGACTCTAGGTCTCTGGTATTACTCCTAAATTTGGTGCAAGACCCAGCACCTGCAGAGGCTTCCATTGTGGACCGGGCCCCATGCTTGGGTGGAAGGGGCTTTGGTTCTGTGGCTGGTGACACAGCTGACGTTAGTCCAAGTTGGTGCAAATTGTGGGGCTTTCAGTGACCTTGGCTTTGTAGGGCAAGGTGACGCCGGCTTCCCTGCGTCTATCAGATGCGCCTCTACTTACCCAGGGGGTAGACGGTCCTGTGGTGACTCTGGCTCTCTTCCTGGTCCCGGTGCAGACGCTTGCCAGGCTCCAAGCTGCTGCTGTAACTGGTTGTGCCATGGTGCCAGTTCCCGGGGGTCTGCTGAAGGTGGCACTACAGCCAGTGACAGAAGAGACTTAGCCTAGAGCTGCTTCTGGTTCCGTGGCTGTTTCTGCAGCTGGATCTAGATCTCAGATGGTAACAGGCCTGGTGCTGGGGCCAGCTCTGCTCTAGGTCTTGTGATGGCGCTGAAGCAGCAAGAGGAGGAAAGACCAGCAGCCCGGCTGCCCTTCCGTGTGACTTCCCGGAGAGACACGCCCTGCAGCCTTTCCCCGCGGTGCAGGACTGGCTCCCTAATGGGAGCTGATCCCGGGGCCGGCTCCAAGCCTGGCGGTGGTGTGAACGGGTGGGAGAGCTGGTGATGGAGATGGCCTCAGCTCTGGAGTTAGAGCCTGAGCTTGCTCTTGTTCTGGAGCTGGTCTGTGTGAGCTGCAGCCGGCTCCAGTCTGAGCTGGCACTGGCTGCAGCTCAATAGTCACTGTCAGGGCGGGCACTAGTCTACGGATGGGGCACGTCCTAGTCCTTCAGGGGGCTCCAGCCCTGGAGCTGACTCCAGAGCCCGCTCTAGCTCCACAGCTGGTGCAAGATGTTGTGCTGGAGATGGCCTGGTTCTGCCCCCCACCTGCGGCCGTGGCTGAGATGCTGCCCTCGCCCCTCCCCCTGCCCCGTGGCCATGAGCACCGAGGAAACAGTGGCATCTAGGATATAAGATGATGTGATATTTTAGCTGACTGCACCCAGCAGGGAATAGTGCACAGATGCTCAATGCACACAAGAGTAAATGAATGAACCCAAGCTATTGCCCCCTCATTCACAGATGGACAAAATCCACATGATGATCCGAACTGATGTAGAAAAGGGACAGACAAGATTCAGCACCTTTTCATGATAAAAAGACTCAACAAACTAGGAATAGATGGAAACTACTTCAACACAATAAAGGCCATTTCTGAAAAACCCACATTAACACTGACTGATGACAGACTGAAGTATTTTCTCTAAAAGCAAGAACAAGGCATTGATACTGATTCGCCATTTATGTTCAGCACAGTCCTGGAAGTCCTAGCAAAGGCAGTTAGGCATGAAAAAGGAAAGGAGAAGTAAATTACTTCTATTTTCATATGATGTGATCTTGTATGTGGGAACTCTTATTTAAGGATTCCACCAGAAAACACTGTAGGACTAATAAAGTAATTCAGCAAAATCACTGGACACAAAGCCAGCCCACAAATGAGTTGCATTTCTGTATGCTAAAAGTCAGCAGTCTAAAACTTAGATTCCATTTACGGTGGCATCAAAAGGACAAAATACTGAGGAGGAAATCCAGCCAAGAAAGTGAAAGACTTGTAAACTGAGAACTACACGTCGCGGCTGAAGTTAAAGACACAAATAAATGGGAAGAAACCTCGTGCACAGATGAGAAGACAGCGTCACTACAGGGCTCGTGCTGCCAGAAGCAGTGCCGTCTCTACCGTCTCTCTGTGTTCTCTTCGCAGAAATAGGAATATTTGTCTAAAACACGTTTGCAATCTCAAGGGAACCTGAGCAGCCAAAACAATTTTAAAGAGTAACGTAGGAGGATGCCACCTCCTGACTCCAGAACACATCACAAATCTGTGTTAATCAAGATGGCGTGGCGCTGGCATGAAAATAAGTAGGCCAAAGGGACAGCATAGGCAGCCCGTAGGAGAGCCCCCGTGTGTTTGTTCAGTGCCCTTCAGCAGGGAGCCAGGGCGCACAGTGGGGAAAGGACAGCCTCTGCAGCAAATGATGTTGGGACAACTGGATGTTTCTGTGCAGAAGAACAAAGCTGGGCCCTTATCCTGTACAAAAATTAACTCAAAATGGATTAAAGACCCAGGTGAAAGTCCAAAATCTATGAAACTCCCAAAATAAAACAGGGGCAACGCTCACGACACTATATTGGTACTGATTTTCTGTATGTGACCGCAGTCACAGGAAACAGCAGCAGAGCAAATCGGCCCACGCCAGGGGGTGTGGCAGTTGAAAAGACAGCCTGCAGAGCGGCAGGAAATATTTGAAAGTCGTGTCTCTAACAATGGGTTAACATCCAGAAGGAGTAAAGTACTCATGCTTGTTGAAAAATGGGCAGAGGACTTGAATAGACATGTCTTCAGTGGTACACAGATGGCCAGCAAGCGTATGAAAATGTGCTTAAAATCACTAATCATTAGAGCAATATAAACCCCAAACACAAAAAGAGAGAATCTCACACATCAGATGAGGCTGACTGCTTAATTTACAATAGAGACGATACCAAGTATTTGCAAAGATACGGAGAAACTGGAACTTGCGTGCGCTGTTGATATGATTTTAAAATGGCATAACCACTCTGGGAAACAGTATGGAGACGACTTTAAAAAAATACAATTGCTTTGTGATCCAGTATTCCAAACTCTGTGTACATATCCAGAATTGGAAGCAGAGTCTGGAAGAGAAATTTGCATGCCCATATTTCACAATAGCCAAGGGGTGGAAGCACCCCAGTGTTCAGCAGTGGATGAAGGGATAAACAAACGTGGTTGAGTCATACAGTGAAATATTATTCAACCTTATAATGGAAGGAAATCCTGACACATGCTAATGTCATGGATGAATCTGGAGGACACTATGGTAAGTGAAATAAGCCATTCACAAGAGATAAGCACTGTTGAGTCCACTCCTAGGAGCCATCTAAAGTGGTCTTACGGAAATGGAAACTAGAATGATGCTTACCAGGAGACTGGGGGCAGGGGAGACGGGGGGGTCTGTTTGGGGTGTGGAGTTTCCCATTTGCAAGATGAAAAGCTCTGGGTGGAGATTCGTTTCACAGCAACGTGAATGTACTGAGCACTGCTGACCTGTGCACTTAACATGGTTAAGATGGAAAATCAAATGCTGTAACTTAAAACCCTGTACAATAAAAGAGAGTCATTCTGTGTGAAGCTATTTCAATTGAGGCCAACACAGGCTGACTTACATGGCCAATTTCATCAGAAAAAGACGGACAGAAGGTTTGACTAGGCATTTCGCAAAAAAAGTCACCAAATGGTGGAGATACGCACATTATCACTCCTTAGGTATATTGCTTTAGGAAAACGCAGATTAAAGCCACGGTGAGATATCACCACATGCACACCAGAGTGCTTGAGGTAAAACCATCCTGTAGTGCTGGTGAGGGTGTGGGCGATTCAGACCTCTCATTCATGGCTGTTTGAGTATAAATCGTTCAGTCCCCTTTTTGAGGTTTTATTGATAGGAATGGCTTCCGCAGTGGCTTAGGAAAAAATCTGCCTACAGTACAGGAGACTGTGATGCAGGAGACGTGGATTTGATTCCTGGGTTGGGAAGATCCCCTAGAGAAGGAAATGGCAAACCACTCCAGTATTCTCCCCTGGGAAATCCCATGGACATAGGAGCCTGGCAGGCTACAGTCCAAGGAGTCTCAAGCGTCACACACGACTTACCAACTAAACCACCGTCACCACCACCATTGATAGGGATAGAGTAGGATAATTAAATAGTCAGTTTAGAAATCCCACTAGGGGATTAAAGATAGAACAGAAATTTTAAGGGAGTTTGGGAGACTGTTGTAAGCTAATAACCACTCAAGAAGAGAATCTAGTAACCTCGTGACCGTCTGCACTACTTTGAAGGAAGACAGGTGCATCCAAGCGCTGGAACACTCAAGCCACGGCCCAGGTAGTTAAAGCGCAAGACATAGGATTCGGGGTTCCTGAATCTTGTTCATGAAGTCAGGGAGTTAACAGTTCTTGAAGGGTAGCATTTCTGCACGTAGCCAAGACAGAAGTGTAGGTGGGAGGGGACGGTACACCGAAAGCTGAGATGAGCTGCCCTGTTCCTCTGTGTTACCGTCCTCGTGATAACTCTACATGTGATTTACAGGGTGCCATGGCAGTCCTGGCTAGACCCTGTAGCGTCAGAAGAGGAGCTAGTGATGAAGCCTTGAAGTCTGACCAAGAATGAAGAAGGAGGTGGGGGTCTCCCCTGCCCACTTTTGTTTACAAAGATAAAGCCCTCTCAGTCCTCAAGGCAGAGCCTGCTCACCTGCCCACTTGTATCTCTCACAACCACGGATGCTCATAAACTCACTCTTTGCCTACCACTTTGCCTCACGTTCAGTTCTTTCTGTGATGAGACAAAAAAAAAAAACAAAAAAAAAAACACAAAAAACCCTGAGCTAATGGTTTCAGTGAAAAGACAGTGGGTTCAAGTTCCCTCCTAAGTCAGGGATTGTGGGTCTAAGTTCCATCCCGAGGTGTGGGTGGGTTTGAGTCCCACACGAGGAATGCAGTTTCAATACTTTGTCAAGATGGACACACACTTAGTCTGTCCTCACACTTCTGCTCAGACATACGACCCAGCACAGGTGTGTATTTCACCATTGCATTCGGTCTGGCTGGTGGAGGGAAGCCCACCATGTATAATAATAGATACCTTCAACATTGAAGAAATATAAATTTTTAGTAACTTAAAGTTTGGCTGTAAAACAGGGTTACATTTTACATGTGCGTTAATGGCTTGAAAAAATGATTTTGCAGCCTATTTTTTTATTAAGAGCAGGGATAGATAGCTTCCAAAGAGATCTGAGGCTCCTAGGTAATAGACAAGGCTCTCTCTAGTGAGTGGAAGGGTATGAACAAGGCTGACCGGGCATTTGAACCAGACAGTGAATGAGAACTCATGTGCCTCAGGCAGAGAAAATGTTCTCAGAATCTTATGTAAATTTTGTCCAGCTTCATGATGGTCTCAGCACATCAAAGACTGTCAAGTGGCTGTTCCACGCATCCTCTGAGACAGTGGTTCTCAAGTCATCAGTAGCATCAGCTACTAGTCAGAAATGCAGGCACTCAGCACACACTCCACCCTCTTGATTGGGAAATACTGGATGAGGCCCCGCAGACTGTGCTAATGGGGAAGGTGTTTGTCCTTTCTCTGCTTGGGCCATTTTTACTCTCGTAATGGTGTCATGCTCTTCTTGAAGAGATCTCTAGTCTCTCCCATCCTGCTGTTTTCCTCTATTTCTTTGCATTGATTGCTGAGAAAGGCTTTCTTATCTCTTCTTGCTATTCTTTGGAACTCTTCCTTCAGATGCTTATCTTTCCTTTTCTCCTTTGCTTTTTGCCTCTCTTTTTTCACAGCTATTTGTAAGGCCTCCCCAGACAGCCATTTTGCTTTTTTGCATTTCTTTTCCATGGGGATGGTCTTGATCCCTGTCTCCTGTACAGTGTCACGAACCTCATTCCGTAGTTCATCAGGCACTCTATCTATCAGATCTAGGCCCTTAGATCTGTTTCTCACTTCCACTGTAGAATCATAAGGGATTTGATTTAGGTCATACCTGAATGGTCCAATGGTTTTCCCTGCTTTCTTCAATACCAGTCTGAATTTGGCAATAAGGAGTTCATAATCTGAGCCACAGTCAGCTCCTGGTCTTGTTTTTGCTGACTGTATAGAGCTTTTCCATCTATGGCTGCAAAGAATATAATCAATCTGATTTAGGTGTTGACCATCTGGTGATGTCCATGTGTAGAGTCTTCTCTTGTGTTGTTCGAAGAGGGTGTTTGCTATGACAAGTGCATTTTCTTGGCAAAACTCTATTAGCCTTTGTCTTGCTTCATTCCGCATTCCAACGCCAAATTTGCCTGTTACTCCAGGTGTTTCTTGACTTCCTACTTTTGCATTCCAGTCCCCTATAATGAAAAGGACATCTTTTTTGGTTGTTAGTCCTGAAAGGTCTTGTAGGTCTTCATAGAACTGTTCAGCTTCTTCAGTGTTACTGGTTGGGGCATAGACTTGGGTTACTGTGATATTGAATGATTTGCCTTGGAAACAAACAGAGATCATTCTGTCGTGTTTGAGATTGCATCCAAGTACTGCATTTCAGACTCTTTTGTTGACCATGATGGCTACTCCATTTCTTCTAAGGGACTCCTGCCTGCAGTAGTAGATATAATGGTCATCTGAGTTAAATTCACCCATTCCTGTCCATTTTAGTTCGCTGTTTCCTAGAATGTCAACGTTCACTCTTGCCATCTCCTGTTTGACCACTTCCAATTTGCCTTGATTCATATACCTAATATTCCATGTTCCTATGCAATATTGCTCTTTACAGCATCGGACCTTGCTTCTATCACCAGTCACATCCATACCTGTGTATTGTTTTTGTTTTGCCTCCATCCCTTCATTCTTTCTGGAGTTATTTCTCCACTGATCTCCGGTAGCATATTGGGCACCTACCAACCTGAGGAGTTCCTCTTTCAGTATCCTATCATTTTGCCTTTTCATACTGTTCATGGGATTCTTAAGGCAAGAATACTGAAGTGGTTTGCCATTCCCTTCTCCAGTGGACCACATTCTGTCAATAACCTCAGATATGCAGATGACACCACCCTTATGGCCGAAAGTGAAGAGCTAAAAGCCTTTTGATGAAAGTGAAAGAGGAGAGTGGAAAAAGCTGGCTTAAAGCTCAACATTCAGAAAACTAAGATCATGGCATCTGCTTCCATCGCTTCATGGCAAATAGGTGGGGAAACAGTGGAAACAGTGTCAGACTTAATTTTGGGGGGCTCCAAAACCACTGCAGATGGTGATTGTAGCCACGCAATTAAAAGATGCTTACTCCTTGGAAGGAAAGTTATGCCCAACCTAGATAGCATATTCAAAAGCAGAGACATTATTTTCCCAACAAAGGTTCATCTGGTCAAGGCTATGGTTTTTCCAGTGGCCATGTATGGATGTGAGAGTTGGACTGTGAAGAAAGCTTAGCACTGAAGAATTGATGCTTCTGAACTGTGGTGTTGGAGAAGACTCTTGAGAGTTCCTTGGACTGCAAGGAGATCCAACCAGTCCAAAGGAGACCATTCTGAAGGAGATCAGTCCTGGGTGTTCTTTGGAAGGAATGATGCTAAAGCTGAAACTCCAGTACTTTGGCCACCTCATGTGAAGAGTTGACTCATTGAAAAAGACTCTGATGCTGGGAGGGATTGGGGGCAGGAGGAGAAGGGGACAACAGAGGATGAGATGGCTGGATGGCATCACGGACTCGATGGATGTGAGTCTGAGTGAACTCCGGGAGTTGGTGATGGACAGGGAGGCCTGGCGTGCTGCGATTCATGGGGTCACAAAGAGTCAGACACGACTGAGCAACTGAACTGAACTGAATGGTGTCGTTTGGTGTAGATAATTTCTTAATTTTATAAGGATCCAATTTATCAGTTTTTCCTTTTGTCAGTGTGCTCTGTGTCCTAAGAAGTGTCTGCTTACTCCAAGAACAGAAACATTCTGTTCTACTAGCAATGTCATCGTTTGAAACTCTCACACTCAGATCTAATATCCACCTTGATTTTTTAAGTATTTGTGCTTTTATTTTGCCTAATTAAGGTCATGTGTTTACAGTGTTCACACCTGATTTTGTATATCATCATTTTACATTGTTTTGTAAAACTTTTCTAAAAGTGTTTTTTATTTAATTTTTTTAAATTATGAAAGTATGATAACACATTTAATATTTACAGGAGACTTGGAAAATATAGAACTAGTATAGTTCCACTATATATTACTGTTTTTAAAAAAGTAGATAAATTAAGATTTTTAGTTGAAGTTTTAACATCAAACTCCCCAAAATTACTAGAATAAATACACCGAGAAGTAGAAGGATATGGTAGCCCTGAGGAGCACATGTGCCGATTCAGCATAATTAAGCTTCATGCAAATGTCTCACAACAGTAGGATACAGATTCTATTCAAATTCCCATAGACTATAAAGTAGGAGATACTGGAACACACCCAGGGACATAAACCAAGGCGCAAAAACCCCGTGGTCTGAAACTATTGGAATCACACAGTGTATTCCCTCATCCCTGTCCCCACCGGGATCTTTACTTATGACGTGGAGTAAGAGCAAGATGAATGTTTTTCCCAAGTGAGAGTCAGGGGGTCCTGGACCCTTCACGAGAACGTCCTCTCCCACTGCCCTGCAGTGCCTCTCAGTTGCAAGTACAATGCCTGTGTGTCTGTGCTGGACTGTATTTCCATAGAAGGATGCAGAGTCTGCTCTTTAGGTCCGGATTCCCTCATCAGGCTGGTCAGAGTCACGAACGTCCCCCTGTGTGGGTCTGGGCCAGACTGCCCCAATTCCTGGAGCTTCATAAGAAGTCTGAATGCCTGGTGGCGGAGCCTTCTGCTGTCTTCTTCAAGATCATCCTGCATGTCCTCAGCCTTTGTATTTTTATGTCAGTGTTCAAATCGTCACATCAGTTTCTCCCCGAGATGTCTGCTGAGGTATTATAAAGGATATGTTAATATATAGATATTAACAGATTGGGAAAGAACTGACATCTTGACAATATGTAAAGGTAAAGCACATAAATTGAATAATCCACTGGGGCAGATATTTGTGCCTCATGTCACAAGCAAAGTGGCTTGACTGCCTTATACAAAGATGTTTAGATTTTAAAAAGAACAAAGTAATCACGCAGGGAATATGCACAAAAGACACTATCATTCATTAAAAAAAGAAAGAGACTTAAGCACAAGGAAGTAAGCTCAGTTCTGGTTATAACATCTCTCTCTGTCACACACACACACATGAAAGACCTGATAAGCTAAAAGAATACTCGGGGGCTCTCTGCAGAAGGACGTTTCATTCTGTGCTGTAGAAACGCCTCTACACTTGCCATGCGTATGCCTTATTTCCTGCACCTTCCTCATCAGAGCAAAAGACTGCAAACACCCCAGCTCCCTCCAGTAGGGGAGAGGATATGTGATGACTGTCCACACGAGGAAACACAGTGTTGTTGGGGAAGAAAATCAGCAAGAAGAGGGAAGGGAGGAAGACCTCTGAGCGCGGTCCTGGAGAGGTCGCCCCTGATGCTGACCGCTGGCAGGGCTGAGCCTCACTGGACAGGCCTCCAGACTCAGGGGTTGCCTTTTCCAAGCACCTCCAGAAGCTCCTGGACCTGTGTGTCGTCAGTCTCCTGCTTTAAGGCCACCAAGGGTCAGAGCCCAGGACTTCTAGCCTAGCTCATCTATTAACCAAAAGGGGAATTCTAACCAGTCCTCTAGGAAAACACTGTCTAGCTCCCCTGCCGAACGCAGACCCTACCTCAGGGGTTCTATTGAGAAGACACACAATGGGGAGTTCTTCCTTGTGCATCTCAGAGGATCAAGACCAACTCCACAGAGGAGCCTAGGAATGAATATCCTACACCCATCTCATGGAGGGCAAAACAGGACGGAGAAGGAATGGCTTCTGGGGCAGCCTGGGCACTCAGACTGAGGGGTGCCGGGGCGTTGACTCTGAGGTAAAAGGGGTGCAGGTCACTCGGAAGCACTGCCAGGAGAAGGTGAGTCCCTGTGATTCTGCATCCCGAGTTGCTCCTGGGCGCCAGGACATATGGTGTAACTGACAGATGCCTGCAGAAGTGGGGAGAGAGCACGTGAGGGGCCGGGCGTATGGCTCCAGGCTTTTCACGTGGTTACTGTGGTACGCGAGGAAGGACAGGCCAAAGTCATTTGCTGGGTTTAGGACCCGCAGCTAAAAGGTCAGAAGAAGCAAATGCACATTCTCGTTACCAGCCTGAGGCGGGTGGATGATTTCTGTCTTGTTCCGCCCTCTGCATTCCACAAAACCCTCGAAGATTCTCAGGACCTCTGGGTTCTCATCCAGGGTGCGGCCTGCAGGGCAGATGTGTGAAGGTGGGTCCAGGGTGTTGAGGCCTGCCGACCAAGCCTGAGTCGAGAGGGCCGTTGTCTCAGCCAGGGCCCTCTGGCCTCGGAGAGGACACCTGCCCGCTGTCCCCAGGGACAACCCCAGGCTGGAGCCTGGCCTGCCAAGGCCTCCAAGCAGCTGGGGCCCTCCAGAGCCTTCAGGCATAAGGTGCGTGTGAGTGTTATTTGGGGCAGAGCCTCCTGCATGACTGGGGCCCTGGGATAGTCTGCTTATCCGAAGGCTCCAAAGGCAAAGGGGCCCACCCGCCCCCGGTCCTGGAGGGCACAGAATTGCTCTGCTGGTGGATGGGGGGGAAGCCCCCAGACACACCTCCTCCCTATGCCCTGTCTTCCTCAGCCTCGGAGGCAGGGCCTCCAGCATTTGATGGCCTGTTGGGGATGGGAGGTACCACTCCAACAGAAAGGGTCCCTGCTCTCTGTGCCTGACCTCCAGGGTCCCGTGACCTTCCCATCGCATCGTCCTCACCCTGAACCAGCCCCCTAGTCCCTCCTGAGGGGGGTCCCATTTTCCCCAGCATGGCCAGGAGCTCCTCCACCCACACCCCCTGCAGACACTCATCCTAGAATCAGTTGGTCTCTCACTGCGGCCCTTGGCCGCCCAGGGCATTTGCCCCTCCCAGCTGCCTGGGCCAACCTCTCCCTGCGGGAGCCAGGGACCCAGAAGCTGCCCCATGCCCCTCCCAGCGGGCAATGGCACGTTGCTGCCTCCAGGCCTTCACAGCTCTGTCCGCCCGGGGCGTACGCAATCCAGGGACGGACAGGGCCTTGCTCAGGGTGAAGGTTTGTCCTGCACAGGAAAGCAGGTGTGGACGGTGAGGAGAGAAGGCACCTGGGAGATGCCGCCCGGAGCAGGTGGGAGTGAGGCGACTCGACTCGAGGACCCGGGGGAGGGGTCTGGGTGTCCCTGAGGGCCCTTGTGGTCTGTCGTGATACTGTGAAGGCGAGACCAGCCCCTGCGTGGCCCCCGCCTCTGCCTGGCCCTGGCCTCTGCCTAGCCCCAGCCCCTGCGTGGCCCCAGCCCCTGCGTGGCCCCCGCCTCTGCCTGGCTCACGGCTGCACACGAAGCCGGGAGCTGTGCTCCCAGGGCAGGCTTCACCAGCCAGGACTCGGGGAGGACAGGCGTCGGGGGCCGCCCCAGAGTCCAGCAGGTGCAGAGCTGGGAGGGATGTGATGCCAAGGAAGGAAAGTGGGCATGGGGAAGGTTGGCAGAAGACCCAGCGGGCTGGTGACTTGTCAGGGGCAAGAACCCACGATGAACCAGCGGGAAAGACACCGAGTAGATGCTGGCAAGGTGGGGCTGGTCGCAAGTCACGGGTGTTGAAACGTGTTGAGGGAGGCTGAGGCAGTGAGCGGTGGGGTTCCAGGGAAGGAAGGGAGGAGGCCAGGGCCTGAGGGTTCAGGATGCTGGAAGGATCACGGGGAGGGGGGATGAAGAGTGATCAGGAGGGGGCTTCCCTGGGGGCTCGGTGGTAAAGAATCTGCCTGCCAATGCAGGAGACACGGGTTCGATTCCTGGTCCGGGAGGATCCCACGTGACAAGACCCCGTACTCCAACTAGAGGAAAGCCCATGCAGCAACAAAGACCCTGCACAGCCAAAAATAAAGGGATTTCTTTTTAAGTGACCGAGAGGTCAGCTGACAGTGATGGTGGCGGACAGCGCAGGCACACATGCACACACACACACACACGCGCACACACACACACACGCACACACGCACACACACACACACACACAGAGGCCCCGATCAGTGAACAGAGTGCAATGCAGTTTGACCCAAAGGCTGAGCGCTGCTACCAGAGGTGGCCGCAGAGGTGGGCAGGCCCTCTGTGGCCAGACTGCAGTCCTGACGGCCCCTCCTGCCCTGGAGCCCCTCACCAGAGAGCGCCGTCATCTGGAAGTGCTGGTTGTTCACCGCACCCTTGAAGCAGGCTAGGGCCTGCATCCTCTCCTTGACGAACCAGGTTTGGATGATGGGTCTCCACCCTGGAAGGGATGCAGGTCGGACTCATTGGGGCCCGCGGGGTCAGAGGGGGCCTGGAGCCTGAAGGAGGGCGACCAGAGGGAAGAGGGAGGCCTGTGCGGGGAGCTCTGAGGTCAGGAGGGGGCAGGCTCCCGCTGCCCCGTGGAGGGAGGCAGTGGCTGGGGGCTGTGGGGACCAGGCACAGTGCCCCCTCTCTACTGGCCCCAGCAGGGCTGCCAGCAGCCAAGGCTCCTGGAGGCTCATCCCCGTGGGTTCTCCCAGATGCTGCAGGGAGCGGGTGAGCAGCTGACTCATGGCCCCCAGAATTCCTGGCTGGGTCTCCGGATGAAATAAGGGGAGATGGCAGGCACTGTGCCGACAGGGTGCCGTGTCCCCCAAGCATGGGACCTGGCAAGTAGGGAGAGCACAGGGGTCCTGTGCCTGGGTGCAGGGCCAGCTCAGTGAGAAAGGCCATCACCAGGGGCAGGGGGTGGCCTGGCAGCGGAGCTCCTGGGCTCCAGGAAGCTGGAGGAAGTTGGCTCTCAGATGTGTGTGAAAGCACCACGCGCTGGTGCTGGGAGCAGCCAGGGGCCTGGCAGATGTGAGCGCAGGACAGGAGACTGCCGCCCCGCCCGCCCGCGGAGAGCTGAGGTTTGCAGGGGACAGAGAAGCCCAGTCTCTCACGTTCAGGGGCTGGGGGTCCCCTCTGACACCCCTATGGGAATACTGTCTCCTGAAGACCTGGAGATCCAGCCCTCCATGTGGCTAAGCCAGTGGTCACTTACAGGATTGGAATTTCCCAGGTGATAGTTCCTGGAAGGGCATTTTAAACAGAAGGCATCTGCTTGGCTTCCTGGAAAACGGAAGGGATCTTGGAGCCCACCTCTGGTGATGGAAGTGTCCCAGAGTCTGGAGGGGCTGGGCCCTGACTTCCCAAACAAAGGGCTCGCTCCTTCCCTGCTGTGGCCCGACCTGCCTCCTTCAACCCAGGGGCCATCTCCAGCTCATCTTCCCAGCCAGGCTCCTGCCCTGTCAGCGCCTCTCACTGCCCCACCCTCCCCAAGGCTTCCAGGATCTCGGCCCGGAATTCTCAGCATCTTCGCTCAAACAAAACAAGAGAGTGGTTTCGACATCAGCCCCAGCTGCCGCCTTTCGAGGGCTCTGGCCTCATGCTCTTCCAAAGCAGGTGGACACCGATGGCCTCCCCATCCGCGTCCCCAGCCAGCACCACCTTGGCCACTCAGTACGAACAGCCACAAGTTATCCGAGGAAGCTTGTAAATTTCTTCTCCCCCAGACCTCAGCCTGGATGAGGTCCCCCACTTCGAGCCCAGTGAGGCCTCAGGCAGCAGGACTGGCCTTGCTCTTGGACCAAGCTTGCCCACCTGTCGCTCAAGGAGGCTATGAAGGTTTGGGGTGAGAACACATCTTCTCTACCTGTGTGTCTCCAGAGCCCAGGGCGGTGCACAGCAACACCTGGCAGGTGCAGGGGGCCGGGGTGGGGGTGAGGAGGAGCTTCTGGAAAGTCAGTGCCCTGACTGGCTGCCCTGCCCCCACGAGGACACGGGCTTGGAGCCTCTCGTTACAGGACCTTCGAACCGCACCATCGGGTCTACTGTCAGAAACACAAGCTCAGCTTGCTGACGGCACCCAGCACCATCCCAGCGGGCTGTCAACCTGTGATGGTGAAGCCCTGAGCCTGTCTCCCGCCGTCCCACCTACAGCGCTGAGCTGCAGGACGAGCCCGCCGGGGGTCCACCGGGCGTATCAGGATGACCACTGGCCCGCCTCTCCTATGGACGAGAGGCCCCCATTCCTCGTCTCCACGGAAGCCAGTCTGAAGGTTTGCCGTGTGCCTACCTAACCACTCATTTCCCGCGTGAGTGAGAGCCTGTAAGGGTGGTCCTCCCACGAACCTGCAGTGCCGAACTTTGCAAGGTGCGAATGAGACAAGGCTTGTGGAGCACTTCCCAGTAACTGAGGCTTAGTTCCTTCTCAGCCCATGATGGCAACTTGGCCTTATTTTTCATTACCTCCACCATTATCATTACTCGCATGGAGTCTGCCAGGAGAACCAGCATATAAACCACGTGGAAGACATAGGATCGACCCCGGTAGCTGCTGCCTGGCTCTGGAGCTCAGGAAGTTCCGACAGCCCCAAGGTCAGGATGGCGGACCCCAGGAATTGGCGGGGTGAGAAGGGCACTCACTTGATGTGCATTCTAATCTCCAAAGCAGCGTTGATGTTCATCATGAAGGTGAAGCGTGGTGGGGGGTGAAGCTTCTTTTCCCTGGGGCTCTCTAGGGTTCTGACCCAGTGCTTTATATACGATGTTCCTAAAAGCTGGGGGAGAGGATGTCTGTAATAAGAGCTTTTGTGAAGAAAATATAAAATGACTGGGGGCTTCCCTGGTGCTCCTGGTTTTCCCAGTGGCTCAGGAGTAAAGAATCCACCTGCAATGATATGGCTCCATAGGAGCCGTAGGAAACAGGAGTTCGATCCCTGGATTGGGTAGGTCCCCTGGAGTAGATCTCCTAGAGGAAAAATGGCAACCCACTACAGTATTCTTGCCTAGAGAACCCCATGGACAGAGGAGCCTGGCAGGCTACAGTCCATGAATAGTCAGTCATGACTGAAGCAACTGAACATGGCTGATGGCCCAGTGGTTAAGAATCCGCTTTGCAATGCAAAGGACACTGGTTTGATCCCTGGTCTGGGAAGATCCCACTTGCCTCAGAGCAGCTAAGCCTGTCGCCACCACTACTGAGACTGCCTCGGCCCTAACCTCCTAAGGAGGGTGGGCTGATGAACCCATCGAGTGGAGATGTGCAAGGCACTGGACCCCGTGAGCGTGGGACAGTTCTGGATTCAGAAGGTGGGAAGCAACAAGCAAAGCAAGAGGAGAGGAGGGAGCAAGTGTGCAGAGAGCACATAGTGATGGCCAAGCCCGCTTAGACTGTGCCCTTAGAGGCGTCCACGTGCGCCTCACCAGTCCTGGTCTCACAGGCATCCAGCCCTCTGTCTGTTCATCTCATCTCATGTGTTCATCACCCATCCATCCACCATCCCTCCTTCCAACTGCTTATCCGTTCGTTTATTCATCTATTCATCCACTTACCATCCATCCACCACGCTTTTGTCTTTTCACCATCCATCCACCATCGATTCATCCATCCACCATCCAACTATTACCATCCATCCAACCACTATCATCCACCCACCATTCATTTATCTATTAATCCATCCGTCCACCCACCATTCTCCCATCCTTCCCCTATCCACCCACCCTTCCACCATTGGGTGAGAACACATCTTCTCTACCTGTGTGTCTCCAGAGCCCAGGGCGGTGCACAGCAACACCTGGCAGGTGCAGGGGGCCGGGGTGGGGGTGAGGAGGAGCTTCTGGAAAGTCAGTGCCCTGACTGGCTGCCCTGCCCCCACGAGGACACGGGCTTGGAGCCTCTCGTTACAGGACCTTCGGAACCGCACCATCGGGTCTACTGTCAGAAACACAAGCTCAGCTTGCTGACGGCACCCAGCACCATCCCAGCGGGCTGTCAACCTGTGATGGTGAAGCCCTGAGCCTGTCTCCCGCCGTCCCACCTACAGCGCTGAGCTGCAGGACGAGCCCACCGGGGGTCCACCGGGCGTATCAGGATGACCACTGGCCCGCCTCTCCTATGGACGAGAGGCCCCCATTCCTCGTCTCCACGGAAGCCAGTCTGAAGGTTTGCCGTGTGCCTACCTAACCACTCATTTCCCGCGTGAGTGAGAGCCTGTAAGGGTGGTCCTCCCACGAACCTGCAGTGCCGAACTTTGCAAGGTGCGAATGAGACAAGGCTTGTGGAGCACTTCCCAGTAACTGAGGCTTAGTTCCTTCTCAGCCCATGATGGCAACTTGGCCTTATTTTTCATTACCTCCACCATTATCATTACTCGCATGGAGTCTGCCAGGAGAACCAGCATATAAACCACGTGGAAGACATAGGATCGACCCCGGTAGCTGCTGCCTGGCTCTGGAGCTCAGGAAGTTCCGACAGCCCCAAGGTCAGGATGGCGGACCCCAGGAATTGGCGGGGTGAGAAGGGCACTCACTTGATGTGCATTCTAATCTCCAAAGCAGCGTTGATGTTCATCATGAAGGTGAAGCGTGGTGGGGGGTGAAGCTTCTTTTCCCTGGGGCTCTCTAGGGTTCTGACCCAGTGCTTTATATACGATGTTCCTAAAAGCTGGGGGAGAGGATGTCTGTAATAAGAGCTTTTGTGAAGAAAATATAAAATGACTGGGGGCTTCCCTGGTGCTCCTGGTTTTCCCAGTGGCTCAGGAGTAAAGAATCCACCTGCAATGATATGGCTCCATAGGAGCCGTAGGAAACAGGAGTTCGATCCCTGGATTGGGTAGGTCCCCTGGAGTAGATCTCCTAGAGGAAAAATGGCAACCCACTACAGTATTCTTGCCTAGAGAACCCCATGGACAGAGGAGCCTGGCAGGCTACAGTCCATGAATAGTCAGTCATGACTGAAGCAACTGAACATGGCTGATGGCCCAGTGGTTAAGAATCCGCTTTGCAATGCAAAGGACACTGGTTTGATCCCTGGTCTGGGAAGATCCCACTTGCCTCAGAGCAGCTAAGCCTGTCGCCACCACTACTGAGACTGCCTCGGCCCTAACCTCCTAAGGAGGGTGGGCTGATGAACCCATCGAGTGGAGATGTGCAAGGCACTGGACCCCGTGAGCGTGGGACAGTTCTGGATTCAGAAGGTGGGAAGCAACAAGCAAAGCAAGAGGAGAGGAGGGAGCAAGTGTGCAGAGAGCACACAGTGATGGCCAAGCCCGCTTAGACTGTGCCCTTAGAGGCGTCCACGTGCGCCTCACCAGTCCTGGTCTCACAGGCATCCAGCCCTCTGTCTGTTCATCTCATCTCATGTGTTCATCACCCATCCATCCACCATCCCTCCTTCCAACTGCTTATCCGTTCGTTTATTCATCTATTCATCCACTTACCATCCATCCACCACCCTTTTGTCTTTTCACCATCCATCCACCATCGATTCATCCATCCACCATCCAACTATTACCATCCATCCAACCACTATCATCCACCCACCATTCATTTATCTATTAATCCATCCGTCCACCCACCATTCTCCCATCCTTCCCCTATCCACCCACCCTTCCACCATTCTTTTATCCAGCTGCCGTCCGTCCATCCATCCATCCATTCATCACCCGTCCATGGGGCCGTGCATCCCTCCATTCTTACATTCCTCCGCCCACCGTCCATTCATCTGTCATTCATTTACTTATCGAGGAACCTGCCATAGAAATTACTGTGATCATGTGACCAGACCTTTCTTTGTCCTGACATACCTGAGGGCCCCAGGCCCTCTAACCACTGCTCTGGCCAAACCCCATCCCCTGAAACCCAGGGCAGCTCTGTTCTGATGACAAGCACATGTGTGATTGCAGTCCTTGGGTTTGGGGCAGGACCAGTGACCAGCATTTGGTTTCCCAGCACCAGCTCCTGCCTC
Source organism: Madoqua kirkii (assembly GCA_006408675.1). Taxonomy (NCBI): domain Eukaryota; kingdom Metazoa; phylum Chordata; class Mammalia; order Artiodactyla; family Bovidae; genus Madoqua; species Madoqua kirkii. The sequence continues at coordinate 18,981 of SJYC01110525.1, forward strand.
AGCCTCGGGTCCTGGAGCTCACTTTCTTGGGAGAATGAGGATGACTCTCAGGATTGAATGAGTGCAGTCTTTTCATGGGTGGGGAAGAGGGAGGACTCAGATACGGGTATTTAATAAGGAAAAAGGGAAGGAGAGAGGAATTTGGGTCCTTAGACCCATACGGACAAGAAGCCATCAAGTTGACCATCTTTGAGAGAGGGAAGGTGGACATGGGGAGTAAGGGGGCAGAGAAGGTGGAGGGGGGCCTTGGACACTTCAGCGGGAGCCCAGGTGTTGGGGACGCCAGGAGCACAGGCTTGAGTCTCAGGGACATCCAGGTCACATCCCTGGATGTGCCAAGGACGCACCAAGGCCCCTAAGAAGGTGAGGCTGTGACAGTCCCCCAGGGGAACTCTGCAGTGACCGGAGGGTGGGCGGCATCCAGACACATGGAAGCCTCAAATACTGCTCCATTTGCACCATTATCCTTCCAAGTTTCTAACACGCTTGATAATAAAGTGTTTGATCTTTAATACTGACCTAAATGTAGAAAGCCTTACAAAATATAATTGGGACATTATTCTTTATGTTTACGGAAGGGCTTGAGATATGCAAAGTTCCTTGCAAGCCATGACTTTGATGAGGGAACTACGTCTCAGAAAGGCCATCCGCCTCGGCCATGACTTCACCAGGATTAAGAGGCCGAGAGAACCCACTGTGGATGGAAATCTGCCTAAAGGCTCCCTAAGCCTGCCTCCCCGCCCCAGGTGGGCAGGAAGATGCTGTGCTCCGACCGGGGAGTGGGCTCGCCCTGGCATCACCAGATATCCCCAGATATCCCCAGACCTCCTGAGCCCCGAGCGCAGCCTCAGGACAGCTCTAAGCACCTCCTCCAGGCAGCCCACCAGGCCTACTGCAGCCCCCTTACCCCTCGCGGCCTGAGTCGATCTTCCTGTGGTCTGGTCAGTACCCCAGTGCGGACCTAAGAGGCCTCACTGACTCTCTGGAAACTTCTCTGCTCCCCACGCAACCTGAGCTGTCTGCCCTCCTCCCAAACCCACCTCCTCCCCCATCGCTGCCGCTCCTCCCTGGTTCCAGCTCAGAGGTGCTGGGGTGACTCCACTGACTGAAACACAGAGGTCTCGCTTCCCCAGCCCCCATTCCACTGCCTTTCTGAGCCCAGAACTTTCCACCCAAATGCAAATGGCATCATCATGCCCCTGTGCAGGTGTTTGTGCATGTGTGTGTGTGTGTGCATGTGTGCATCTGGGTTTGCCTGTGCACACGTGTGTCTGCATGTGTGCCTTTCTGTGTATGTGGATGTAATGTGTGTGTCTTGTCTGCCCAAGTGTGTGTGTATGTGTGTACTGCATGTACATCTGTGTGATATGCGTGTCTGTGTGTGTGTGTGCATATTGTGTGAGTGTGTCCGTGTGTCTCCTATGCATGTGCACATGTGTATGTCTGTCTGTCCATGTGCGTGTGTGTCTGTGAGTGTGTGTCTGCCTGTGCACAGACAGGGGAAGCTCCAGACCGTTCCCACACTGCACATCTCTGACTCCAGTGGCGGGTAGTCCCATCCCCCACAGACCTCAGAACCTTCTATGACCCCTCCCCCTGACCATGCAGCCCCTCTGCTGGGTGCGCATCACCCTGAGGTCACGATGAGGCCGCGGCTCCCCTCCTGGGAGGTCCCCCTGCTGCTCCCGAGGGGCTCAGCCCTTCTGTGTGTCCCCCGCTTGTTGCTCCTCACACACAGTGACCCCTCCTTGCTGTCGGATGGCAGGAAGGACGTCTGCTCCATGCAGTCAGCCTGGCGTGGGCACTGCCACCTGAGAGGCCCCAGAACCATCCTTCTCGCTGGTCCTGGCAGCGCCACCTGCGTGCCCTTCCTGGCCAGTCAAGGCCCAGGTGAGGCTCATGGTGAAGACCTGAGGGTGTGGCTGGACCAGGGGCCCGGGTAGCTCAGCATGAGACGGAGACGATCCTGGTGATCCCAGGCCCAGTGCCATCACCCCTGATATAAGAAGGGGGCGGGAGGGACCTGGCAGGGAGGACCTGGGGTGGGCTGTCAGAGGACTTGGCGCAGGGGCTCCACAGGACGCTTCGGGGTCTGAAGGTGGGCAGAGGGGCCACAGGCCATGGGGCTGGCAATTCTAGAGCTGGGAAGGAGAGCAGACAGGATCTGCCCGGAGCCCGAGGAGGAGCTGGTGAGCCGGTCTGCAGGCAGATGGTGTGAGTGAAGCACGTCAGCCCCTTCAGGAGGGCGTCTGGGTGTCCACTCACGAGGGGCAGGGCTCAGGAAAGGCCGGGGTGGGGGGGTCTCTAGGAGGAGCTGGTCCAGGCTTCTCAGGACTGAAGGCAGGAGATGTTTTCAAGTCACCGGCTGGCTTTTCAGGGGGTAATCCAGCCTTGGAAGAAAAGCTGTGACCAACCTGCTGCTGCTGCTGCTGAGTCGTTACAGTCGTGTCCGACTCTGTGTGACCCCATAGACGGCAGCCCACCAGGCTCCCCCGTCCCTGGGATTCTCCAGGCAAGAACACTGGAGTGGGTTGCCATTTCCTTCTCCAATGCATGAAAGTGAAAAGGGAAAGGGAAGTCACTGAGTCGTGTCCGACTCTCAGCGACCCCATGGACTGCAGCCTACCAGGCCCCTCCACCCATGGGATTTTCCAGGCAAGAGTACTGGAGTGACAAACCTAGACAGCATATTAAAAAGCAGAGACATCACTTTCCTGACAAAGGTCTGTATAGCCAAAGCTATGGTTTCTCCAGTAGGCATGTATGGGTGTGAGAGCCGGACCATAATGAAGGCTGAACACCAAAGAATCGATGCCTCAAACTGTGGTGCTGGAGAAGACACTTGAGAGTCCCTTGGACAGCAAGGAGATCCAACCAGTCCATCCTAAAGGAAATCAACCCTGAATATTTATTGGAAAAACTGATGCTGAAGCTCCAATACTTTGGCCACCCAATGTGAAGAACCGACACATTGGAAAAGACCCTGATACTGAGAAAGACTAAAGATGGGAGAAGGGGATGACAGAAGGGATGAGACGGTTGGATGGCATTACTGATTCAGTGGACATGAATTTGGACAAACTCCAGTAGTGGTGAGGGACAGGGAGGCCTGGCGTGCTGTTAGTCCCTGGGGTCACAGAGACACAACGTGGAGACTGAACAGCACCCACCATTCAGCTTCAGATGACAAGCTCAGTGTGGGCAGGAGAGTGGCCTCTGTGTGTGTGTGTGAGTCTGTGTGTGTATGTCTGTCTATGTGTGTGTGTCTGTGTATCTATGTATGTGTGTGTATCTATGTATGTGTCTGTGTGTGAGTCTGTGCGTGTGTCTACGTGTGTGTGCACATGCACGAAATGACACACAGTTACACTCTCACAGTGTTGAGGCCCAGTGTGCAAAGTCGGGTGCTGTCAGGAAACAGAGTGCACGCCTTAACCAGTGACGTCTGTGGCCCAGGACACGCTGCTGACCTGGCTCTTTCTGGGCTGGGTGTCCTGTGACTTCTGCCCCCGGGGTCCCGCTCACCCTCTGGTCCGATCGCCCAGGTTCCTGCTAGTTATATGAGCTGCAGTGTCCTCCTCCTGAACCGCTTCTGCTTAAATTCGCTGAAGTCCCACCTGGTATTTGCGGTCAGAACCTTGAAAGCCCAAAGGCTACAGAGCAAGTCAGCTACTGCGACTCCTGCACAGAGGCCTGGGGCAGAGTGGGCCCCTCCGTGTCCTTGGACTGCGTCCATCAGACGGAAGGACAAAGAGACACAAACTTGTGAAGGGGAAGAGAAAACCCGTGGAAGGTGCACTGAGAGTCCGTGAACCTCTTCCGATCCTGCAAATGTCTTTATTCAGAGACAGATTTGAGTCTCTGTGTGGTGTGATTAACACGGGGGGGGGGGGGGGGGGGTAGTCTCTGGGGAGGAGCTGCCCGAGAGACAGATGGGGAGCTCCCTCCCCTCCCCTCTTATGCAGCCCCTTTGCAACTCCATGGACTATACAGTCTATGGAATTTTCCAGGCAAGAATACTGGAGTGGGTGGCCTTTCCCTTCGCCAGCAGATCTTCCCAACCCAGGAATCGAACAGGGGTCTCCTGCACTTCAGGCGGATTCTTTAGCAACTGAGCTATCAGGGAAGCCCCTGTGTGGCCTCAGGGATGCCTGAAAAGGCTCCTTAGGCTCTCCTTCCATCAGAGTGGGAGGAGCCAGCCCAGGGCACCCCGAGGGCCCAGCTGTGCCCTCACTGCTGAAAAACAGCAGGACACAGACCTCGGGCGTGTCAGGGGTGTGGGCTGGGGCAGGGGGCTGTTCCTGGGCCTTTGCTCACGTGGGACCCTCTTCCTTCCAATTCCATCCCAATTCCATCCAGACCTCCCCTTTTCTTACTGCTAAGTCACTTCAGTCGTGTCCGACTCTGTGTGACCCCCATAGACGGCAGCCCACCAGGCTCCCCCGCCCCTGGGATTCTCTAGGCAAGAACACTGTAATGGGTTGCCATATCCTTCTCCAATGCGTGAAAGTGAAAAGTGAAAGTGAAGTCGCTCAGTCGTGTCCGACTCTTAGCGACCCCACGGACTGAAGCCCACCAGGCTCCTCCGCCCATGGGATTTTCCAGGCCAGAGTACTGGAGTGGGGTGCCGTTGCCTTCTCCACTCTTTTCTTACAGCTGCTTCAAATACCACCCCCTCCAGGAAGTTTTCCCACTGGCCACCCTTCCCCCCACAGCCAATGGGAGAGGTCAGCTCTGTGCATCAAACTCCCAATAAATCTGAGACACAGAGGACAGAGCTGGGATGGGGGTGGTCCTCGAAGGTAGGTCTGTGATCTCACACCCCACCCTCCTGTTCCCCTGAAAGGTCCAGCCCAGCCCACAGGCCCCTCCTGAGGCTGCACTACCGACAGTGACCAGCAGGGACAGAGCATACCCAGAAACAGGACAGCATCTGCCCCAGGCCCATCCTCTCTGATGACAGAGGAGGAGGCTGAGGCCGGGGTCAGGTTGGAGCTGCTGGGGCAGTTCTGTGCTCCCCGACTTTGTGGGGTCCAGTTCCCTCCCTAGCGGGGCCACCTGAGCCAAGACTGGAGTCCAGCGTAGACCAGTCTCCTAAGGCTCTGCGGGCAGCTCTGAGCCCACCGCCAGAGGCTTGGCAGGGGTCTTTGTCTCTCTCTGCTCACTGCAGGCTGAAAGGGGCCCAAAGTCCAGCCTCCAGGAAGGTGGGAGGCTCTCAGAGAGGGGTTTGAGAGCTCAGGGCTCAGAGCAGGGTCTCTCCCTCCTACACCTGAGGATCCTGGTCCCCCTCGGCCCAGCCCTCAGAGCCCCACCCTAGAGAGCCCTCCACTGCAGATCCCAGCAGCTCCAGGTCCATGAAGGGGACAGCCCCTTATGCCGTCCGGGTAGGGGAGGTGAGGAGCCTAGTCTCCTGGACCTGCCAAAGCCACTCCCCCAACACACCAGCCCCCGCCAAGCCCCCCACCCCAAGGCTCCCTGTGGAGCAGCCTAGGACTCCCCCCACTCTATGCTGCCGCCCCCAGGGCTGCCTCCCTCAGCCTCCAAGGACCCCAAACTCGTGCTGGCCACCTCCCAGGGCCAGCTTTTGACAAATCCCAGGCTTGGGGGCCCAGCCCCTCCACACCCACACCCATCGTTTGCTAAATGAGCTTGGGCATGGTGATGACTTTGTGGATACAAGAGGCACAATCCATGAGGGAAATAGTTGGTAAGCTGGATTTCTGTCTATGAGAGACAAGGATGAGAGAATGAGAAGAGAAGCCAGACAGGAGGAAAGATTTCAGGGACACAAAGGACTGATAGAGAAAAGTCTCTTGAAACTCAATAAGGAAACAAACGATTCTATTAAAAAATGGCCCAAAGATCTTAACAGACACCTCACCGAAGAAGAGATCCAGATTGCAAATAAACATATGAAAAGATACTCCACCTGGTCATATATCCAGAGAAAACCGCAAATCGAAGTGATACGTACACCCCACTGTTCACTGCAGCACTATTTACAATAGCCAGGACATGGAAGCAGCCGGACTGTCCATCAGCAGATGAACGGATAAAGAAGATGTGGTATATATGTATATATATACAATGGAATACTACTCAGACCTTAGAAATAATGAAATAACACCATTTGCAGCAACATGAATGGACCTAGAAATTGTCATATTGAGTGAAATATGCCAGAGACAAATTTCATATGACACTGCGATATGTGGAACTGTAACTCTGCAGCCCCACGGAACAGCCTCCCAGACTCTGCTGTCGGAGGAATTCTCCAAGCAAGAATGCTGGAGTGGATTGCCATTTCCTTCTCAAAAAAACAAAACAAACAAACAAACAAAAACACCAGTACAAATGAACTTATTTACAAAACAGGAATAGGGACACAGATGGAGAAGACCAACTTATGGTTACCAGGAGGGAAAGCAGAGAGCCGGGGAGGGATGAATTGGGAAACTGGGATTGACACACACACTGCTATGTATAAAACAGGAAACTAGTAAAGACACACTGCACAGCACAGGGGACTCTTCTCAGTACTCTCTAGTGGCCTACACGGAAAAAGAATTGAAAAAAGAGTGGCTGTATGTACATGCGGGGCTTTCCTGATAGCTCAGCTGGTAAAGAACTCGCCTGCAATGCAGAAGACCCTGGTTCAATTCCCGGGTCAGGAAGATCCCCCAGAGAAGGGCTAGGCTACTCTGCCTGAAATTCGGGAGACCTGGGTCCAGTCCCTGGGTTGGGAAGATCCCTTGGAGGAGGGCATGACAACCCACTCCAGTATTCTTAACTGGAGAATCCCATGGACAGAGGGGTCTGGTGGGCTACAGTCCATTGGGTTAGGAAGAGTGGGACATGACTAAGCAACTTAGCACAGCACAATTCCTATGTGCCTATGTAACCAATACACCTGCTGTACAGCAGAGGCTAATGCAATGTTGTAAATCAGCTATACTCTAAAAATTAGAAAAAAACACTAAGCACTTTCTAGAACAACAACAACATGCTCCATATCCTATGTCAGCAGGAAAATGCAAATGAAAGCCACATAAGATAGCACTACACCCCTGGTGGGGAAGCACGGGTGGCTTAGTGGTGAGGAATCAGCCTACCAATGCAGGAACCCCAGGAGACTTGGGTTCGATCCCTGGGTTGGGAAGATCCCTTGGAGAAAGAAATGGCAACGCACTCCAGCATTCTTGTCTGGGAAATCCCATGGACAGAGGAGCCTGACAGGCTATAGTCCATGGGGTTGCAAAGACTTGGACGTGACTTAACAGCTGAACTACAGCAACACCCCTATTGGAATGGATAAAATCTGGAATACAGACATCACAGACGCCAGTGAGGATGTGGACCAATACACGCTCTCACCACCGCAGGTGGGAGCGCAACGTGGTGCAGCCACTTTGGAAGATGGTCTGCTGGTTTCTTGCAAAAGCTGACAAACTCACACCACGTGATCCAGCAGTTGTACTCCTTGATATTTATCCAAAGGAACTGAAAACTTACGTTCCTGGGAAAACCAGCACACAGATGTTTATAAAAGCTTTATTCAAAATTGCCAACACTTGGAAGCAGCCAAGATGTCCTTCAGTAGGTGGATGGATTGTTAAATCGTGGTCCATCCAGACAATGGGATATTATTCAACATTAAGCTGCAGTACAGACAGACAAGGATTGTTCAGCACTGGAAAGAAATGAGCCATGACGCTGTGAAGGAATCTTAAATGCATGGACTAAGTGACACACACCTCTCTGAAAGGGTGCACACAGTTTGATTCTATCGATATGACATTCTGGAAAAGGCAGAATCAGGGAGATGGTAAAACGATTAGTGATTGCCAAAGACTGGTGGGGGCAGGAGCTGGGAGGATGTTTAGGGCGTTGAAAATAGGCTGCATGATTCCTTAGTGATCGATATGCACCGTACGTTTGTCCAAACACCAAGAGTGAACCCGAAGGCAAGCTATGGACTTTGGGTGGTTATGACATGTTAATGCAGGCTATCAGTCGTGAAATATTTACCACGCTGAGTAAATACTGAGGACAGGGGGCTATGTTTACGTGCTGTAGAGTGTCTATGAGAAGGCTCTGCACCTTCCCCTTGATTTTGCTGTTAATCTAAAACTGCATTAAAAAAAAACTCTTCAATTTTTAAAAGTGTATAGTACAGTGGATTTTAATATCTTCACAAGGCTGTGTGATCATCAACACTATCTTACTTCAGAAATCTTTCTTATCGCTGTGCTTAGGCACTCAGTCATGTCTAACTCTCTGCGACCCTTTGGATGGTAGCCTGCCAGGTTCCTCCATCCGTGGGATTTTTCAGGCAAGAAAACTGGAGAGGGTTGCCATTTCCTTCTCCAGGGGGTCTTCCTGAACCAGGGATCAAATCCCTGTCTCCTGCATCTCTTGCTTGGCAGGTGGGTTCTTTACCCGGTGAGCCGTCAGGGAGGCTGAGAAATGCAAGTCAAAACTACAATAAGATTTCAGCTCGTTCTCCTCAGAACATGGCTG
>SJYC01110526.1:0-31974 GCA_006408675.1 Madoqua kirkii
GTTTTCTATTCATTTGCAGTGGGTGTAAACGTTCACACCCTGTGATTCCCTGATGGCTGGGTGACCTCAGTGCATCACCCTTCTGATCTGGATTATAAGCGGCATCTTTCTGACTGATTTCTCTGCCTTTATGCCTTTATTCTCTGCCAGCCCCCTTCGCAAATTCTATCCTCAAGGCAGCAACTGGAGTGACCCTTTGAATCCAAAAGTCACCCTCTGACTTTGTAAAATCTCTCCGTAGGATCTCCGTTCCTCAGAGTAAATGATAAGGTCGGCGTGGTGGCCGGCACACCTGACGCCGTCAGGCCAAGCCCTCCCCCGCTGCGACTCGCGTGGACCAGGTGTCCTTGGCTCCAGCCCCCTGCCCTCCTGTGTGCTCCTGACACACGCCCAATCCTCTCCCACCTGAACGCAGGCCCTGGGCGATCTTCCCACCTGGAAGCTTCTCCACCTGGTGACTTCACGGCTCACTTCCTCCAATATCCTCAGTCTCTTCCCGAAGGTCACTCTGCTGTCTCGGACCCGCCGCTTAAAGTCTAAGCCACCCCCTTGTCCCCACACGGCCAGCTCCACTCGTTCCACCTTGACTGTTCCGCTTAGCACTTATCACCTCTTAAAATAATATACAATTATATGAATCAGCCTTCAATCAGGATACAGAAGCCATACAGTAGACTGAGAATGAACAATTAACCATCAAGAAGCCTGAAGCGGAGCCTGGGTGGGAGCAGGGTTTGGGGGGATTGGGTCCATGTATGTGTGTGGCTGAGTCTCTCCACCTGAAACTATCACAGCATTGTTAATCCGCTATGCCCCGAGACAAATGTTTTTGGTGTTAAATAAATAAAAAAGAACCGTGAAGCACAGCCCAGGACTGAAGTGGAGTAGCTAGCTAAAGAGGTACCAAATCTCAGGGAGCCCCCTCCCCAGGGCTGGGGTCCGACCTGTGGAAGAAGGGAGCATGCAACCCAAAGGATGGAGACGTTGCTGGGTTGCCCTGGACCAGAGCTGGTTCATGGTCTGGGCGGTGGCCAGCAAGCAGGAGGGCCCTCTTCCCCCCCAGGGGATAGGCTGCAGCGCCTACAGGACTCACTGGAACCCGCTGGTGGGGGTGCCACTGAATATAGGGGGGGCATCCCCCATATTCAGTGTGGTGAGTGGCTGTGGACATCCCTTCCTGGTGCCACTGTTAGCCATACAGCAGGAGAAAGAAGAAGGATCAAATGGAAGCACCCTGGAACCAGGAAGGGAGCCCCTTCATCCTCAGCCTCCTACCAACAGAGCTTAGCTCAGGGCAGGAGCAGAGGAGGAATGCCACTGGCCCAGCTCCGTCCCTGCAGAGCCGGCAGCGGGGACAGGTGCTGGGTAGCAGGCAGTCCACTCACAGCCGGCACTGCAATCAGTTAGCGGCCTTAATTATTTTACTTTTTGCTGCATTTTAACTTCCAGCTACTTTACATTTGAAGTAGGTTTTGGAAAAACAGCATGTAGCTGTAGCATGACTTTTAATCCACCCTGGCCACCTTTGTCTTTTACTGTGCATATTTAGTCCACTTATATTTTGACAGAATATTTAGTGGTAGAGCTTGTGTCTGTTTCTGTAACAAATTGCCACAGACTCTGCAGCATAAACAGAGAAGCTCCATTCTCTCCTTGCTCTAGAAGCCAGAAACCTGAGGTCAGATGAGACCAGGAGGTGAAAGTGATTCTGCCAGCCCCCTTCGCAAATTCTATCCTCAAGGCAGCAACTGGAGTGACCCTTTGAATCCAAAAGTCACCCTCTGACTTTGTAAAATCTCTCCGTAGGATCTCCGTTCCTCAGAGTAAATGATAATGTCGGCGTGGTGGCCGGCACACCTGACGCCGTCAGGCCAAGCCCTCCCCCGCTGCGACTCGCGTGGACCAGGTGTCCTTGGCTCCAGCCCCCTGCCCTCCTGTGTGCTCCTGACACACGCCCAATCCTCTCCCACCTGAACGCAGGCCCTGGGCGATCTTCCCACCTGGAAGCTTCTCCACCTGGTGACTTCACGGCTCACTTCCTCCAATATCCTCAGTCTCTTCCCGAAGGTCACTCTGCTGTCTCGGACCCGCCGCTTAAAGTCTAAGCCACCCCCTTGTCCCCACACGGCCAGCTCCACTCGTTCCACCTTGACTGTTCCGCTTAGCACTTATCACCTCTTAAAATAATATACAATTATATGAATCAGCCTTCAATCAGGATACAGAAGCCATACAGTAGACTGAGAATGAACAATTAACCATCAAGAAGCCTGAAGCGGAGCCTGGGTGGGAGCAGGGTTTGGGGGGATTGGGTCCATGTATGTGTGTGGCTGAGTCTCTCCACCTGAAACTATCACAGCATTGTTAATCCGCTATGCCCCGAGACAAATGTTTTTGGTGTTAAATAAATAAAAAAGAACCGTGAAGCACAGCCCAGGACTGAAGTGGAGTAGCTAGCTAAAGAGGTACCAAATCTCAGGGAGCCCCCTCCCCAGGGCTGGGGTCCGACCTGTGGAAGAAGGGAGCATGCAACCCAAAGGATGGAGACGTTGCTGGGTTGCCCTGGACCAGAGCTGGTTCATGGTCTGGGCGGTGGCCAGCAAGCAGGAGGGCCCTCTTCCCCCCCAGGGGATAGGCTGCAGCGCCTACAGGACTCACTGGAACCCGCTGGTGGGGGTGCCACTGAATATAGGGGGGGCATCCCCCATATTCAGTGTGGTGAGTGGCTGTGGACATCCCTTCCTGGTGCCACTGTTAGCCATACAGCAGGAGAAAGAAGAAGGATCAAATGGAAGCACCCTGGAACCAGGAAGGGAGCCCCTTCATCCTCAGCCTCCTACCAACAGAGCTTAGCTCAGGGCAGGAGCAGAGGAGGAATGCCACTGGCCCAGCTCCGTCCCTGCAGAGCCGGCAGCGGGGACAGGTGCTGGGTAGCAGGCAGTCCACTCACAGCCGGCACTGCAATCAGTTAGCGGCCTTAATTATTTTACTTTTTGCTGCATTTTACCTTCCAGCTACTTTACATTTGAAGTAGGTTTTGGAAAAACAGCATGTAGCTGTAGCATGACTTTTAATCCACCCTGGCCACCTTTGTCTTTTACTTTGCATATTTAGTCCACTTATATTTTGACAGAATATTTAGTGGTAGAGCTTGTGTCTGTTTCTGTAACAAATTGCCACAGACTCTGCAGCATAAACAGAGAAGCTCCATTCTCTCCTTGCTCTAGAAGCCAGAAACCTGAGGTCAGATGAGACCAGGAGGTGAAAGTGAAAGTTTGCTCAGTCGTGTCCGACTCTCTGCAACCCCACAGACTACACAGTCCATGGAACTCTCCAGGCCAGAATACTGGAGTGGGTAGCCTATCCCTTCTCCAGCAGATCTTCCTGACCCAGAAATTGAACCGGGGTCTCCTACATTGCAGGCAGATTCTTTACCAACTGAGCTATCAGGGAAGCCCAGATGGGGAGGTAGAAAACGCAGTAAAGGGAGTTTAATGAGAAGGTTCTCACTGTGGGCAACTGGGACTCAGTCTTCCTGAGGTCCTCTGAGAAATGGGTGGGATCACATCAGATTGTCCCCCTGCGATGTGCTCAGGCTTCACAGTGATCCGCTCTGGTCAGTTCTGGAACTGAAGCTCTAGGGCGGCGCTGACCACAGTCCCTGAGACGCTGTCAAGGGGGGTGAGCGGAGCCGGCTGCAGCCCCACGGCTACCCTCCTCTCCCACCCCCGCGCACGCCCCTCCAGGATCCAGGAAGAACACAGCTGGACACTTGGGCAGGGTTCCGCCCGCCAGGGCACAGGGCCGTGGTGGAGAACCAGAGGGGCTGGAGGGCTTGGGTTGCACCCCGCAGAGGGCGGGGGCGGGCACCCCATTCTCCCCAGGAGACCTGCCTGTGTCCAGGGTTTCCTAAGGCCTGAATGAAGCCAGTCACTGTCATAAATGCTTAGATCAGGGACTCTCAGGTAATAACCCAGATCTAGGTTCTCCGGGGAACGTGCAGGAGAACAGGGAACAGGAAAAGCTCTCTCATGATCTGGAGACACCAGCCTGCTTACTAAGGTCATGCCCTTAGTAAGGACCCCGCCCTTTCCCGCTCCCAGGGAGGGTGGACTTTGTGCTTAGCGGTTCCTTCCCAGATACGCTAATTACTGGGTCCCGCCAGTACCTTCCGTGCGGCCCCTGGGGGTTATGGAGAGGCGGGTCATTATCACTGAGCCAGTACTCGGGGCGGGCCATCTATAGCCGTGTCCAACCTTGGGCCAACAAGGCACAAAGGCGCCACTGTGTGTCCCCAGCACCTGCCTGTGGGGCCTGGGTCAGCGTGGGCCTCAGAGCGGGTGACTCAGACCCAGGACCCACACCCACCGGTCAGGGAGGAGGGAGGCCAGAATCTCGTTAGGGGGCAGCTGGCGCTGAGGCTAACAGAGCTGGGCGCAGGGAGGCTCAGCCTGGACCCCTGAGCCCCAGCCCGCATGTGGCTGGTTTGCACCTCACTCAGTCTGTTGATCCAAATGCAATAGTCTGCGAGGCCTGTCCTGGGGGAACATGGGGGTCAAAGCTGATGGGAGGGGGGAAGGTCGGGGTGGTCGGGGTTCTGGAAGGATGAAAGAAGTCCGGGAGTGGCATGAGTGTGGATCCCACTCCAGGCAGGAGGATGCAAGGCAGAGCCAGGTTCGCTGAGCCTCCTACATGCCCAGGGGCCGGCACTCATGGGTCCTCCCACGGCTCACAGGACCCAGAGCCACAGAAGTGCGGGTTCCCCTCAGAGGGGGCGCCTCTGAGGCCCCAGATATCCAGCTACTAGTTCATTCTTTCAGTCACAAACACCCAGTGGCCACCTACCGTGTGGCCGGAGCCCCCGCTTTGGGGAACTGCAGGCAGCAGGGCGGATGGGCGGTGAACCCGCGTGTGCAGGAGAGAGCAGCCCGCTGGGAGGAGCGCACGTGTCCACCTGGAAACCCAGCCCCACCTCGGGGGCCGGAGTGAGGGGCTGGGAGGCTGGGTTCCTCCTCTGGGGCCCCAGGGTGGGACACTCTCTGAAGAGGAGATATCCAGACTGACCCCAGGTCATAAACCAGCGCCCGCAGCCCCACAAGGATCCGGGGTTTGCTTCCCAGGCCTGGGACCAGCCAGGGCAGGGGTGCCAGGTGTGTGAGAAGTTGGCTCTGGGGACCCTGGGACTTCACCAGTCACACCCCGCGCATCCCTTCTGAAGCTCAGTCCCTTCGGAGGGCTCCCAGAGAATGCGCCTAAGATCCCAGCCCAGGGCTCCGGGAGGGCCGCGGTGGAGGAGGGGAGGAAGCCTTGACCTTCACTCTGGGCTGGGGCAGAGACATGCACGGCCCCCTCGCCCCTCACCCCCGGCTGACTGTCCTCCGGGCGGCTGTTGTGAGCCAGCACCCTCGGGAGGCGGGCCAGGGCAGCACTGCATGCACTTTACTCTGGGGCACCCGCTCCTCAGACCCCGGCGCTGAGCGCACACACTCCCCCCTGGCGAGGACTGGGCCAGGGTGCTGGGTGGGCGGGGCGGGGTTCGTGCCAGGCGCTCCGGGTATAAACAGCCACCTCGTGTGGAGCCGGCACAACCTCCCCGAGACCCTCAGACCCATCGGCAGCTGGGAGCCCAAAGCCCTGGAGATGAAGGCCCTGCTCCTGCCCATTGCCCTCAGCCTGCTCGCCGCCCTGAGGGCCCAGGACCCCCCATCCTGCCCTCTGGAGCCCCAGAAGGTAAGCCTGGTGGAGGGGAAGGCAGTGACCCGTGGGGCCTGTCTCAGGAGGAGGGCTCTGGTCTCAGGCTCCCTACAGGAAGGGGTCGGGGAGCAGGGGGCTCTCTGTTCACCTCTCAGTCAAGCCCCTGCTCGGCCCAGGGCTGCCTGGGGAGCAGCTCCAGCTCAGGGTCCAGGGAAGCGACTCCGGGGACCCCCGATGGCACGGCTGCACCCTATGCAGAGAAGGCGCGTCGAGTGCGGAGCCTGCTCCCCGAAGAAGACGGGCATCCTGTCTCTGTCTAGCACCGGGTGCCCCGCACGCCGGGTTGTTCTGACCAACACTCGGGGTGCAGACGTGCTGGAGCCCAGCCTGCTCCGGGGGAGGCAGGTGGTGGGTGCGGACACGAACCTGGCCTGCCCCACGCAGGAGGCTCACAGCCCCGCCTTGCTCAGATCGCAGGAACTTGGTATGTGAAGGCCATGGTGACCGACGGGGACCTGCCTAAGGAGATGAGGTCCAGGAAGGTGTCCCCGGGACCGTGACGCCCCTGGGCGGCGGGGACCTGGAGCTCAGGTTCACCTTCCGGTGCGTGTTGCCACACCCCTCGCCCCGGTCCTGCGGTCCCCTCCCCTCCCCGTAAATGCCCGTCAGGACACCTCTTCCCACCCAGGTCGCGGTTTATCCCCTGTACCTCGAGGGGAAAGAGTCTCGGGCGGTGGGGGTCGACGGTGCCATCTGGGGAAAGCTGGGCAAGAGGCCCACGTGCCAGGCGAGCTTGGGTGGGCCCAGGTGTGACTGCAGAGTGTGGCTCCTTTGCTCCTCGTGTGTCCCAGGAAGGAGGCCCGCTGCCATGAGAAGATAGCAAGGATGCAGCCAACTGGGGAGCCTGGCAAATACAGCTCCAGTGAGTCCCTACCCGTCCCCGCCCCGCGAGCAGAGCCCCGGCCTCGCCCCCTCGTGTGCGGCCTCACTGCCCGGGGTCCCCACCCTGACCCCACTCAGAGTCTAACCCCTCCCTTCCCAGGGGTCTCATCCTGACACCAGACACCAGATGGGACAAGCGTGTCCACAGCAGGATGAAGGGACCCCCCCTCCCACCTTCCTCTGGGCGGTCCTGGCTGTCCACTCCACGGGGAAGCAAGGATCGGGAAGGGGAAGCAGGCGGGGCAGCTGCTGGAGCCTGCAGGGTCCAGCCCAGCATCCTAACCTTCCAGCCTCTCTGACTCCACACCTCCTGTTGAGACTTTCCTAGGAGGAGGCTCCTCCACAGGGTTGGGCCTTGGCAACAGCATTTCCTGGGCACAGGCCCATGGGGTCCCTGGATGACAGGGAGCTGAGTACGGCTAGGGTGTCGAGAAGTCCGAATGTTCCAGAAAGTTCCTTATTGTGGTCTCCAGTATGTTCTCTATGTCCAGGTCAGGGACTGAGACAGTCAAGATGCGTTTTCTCTGTCCATCCTCAGATGGCGGCAAGAAGCACATGTACATCCTGGAACTGCCCGTCGAGGGCCACTACGTCCTTTACTGCGAAGGCCAGCGCCAGGGGAGATCGGTCCGTGTGGGGAGGCTCGTAGGTGAGGGTCCGCACTCCTGCCCTCGGATCCCTGTGTCCTGACCCGCCCCAAGGCCTCTGCCTCCAGCGGCCAGAGGAGCCGCACCGGCCACTCCTGGTTCCAGAATACAGACCACGTGGTCCGTGTGCGCCCAGCACAGTGTACGGCCCGGGCAGCCAGTCCAGGCTCCTTCTGGGACTTGACCCCCCGCAGGGGTCACTCACAGAGTCCTGGGTCCTGGGGTCTCGGGCCAGGGCTTGGTTAGCGTGGGGGAGGCAGGAGGCGCTGACGAGGAGTTCTCGGGGCAGGGACCCTCACGGCGGGGGGGTGGGGGGAGGCCAGGGTTCTCTGGTCAGAGGGCAGCGCAGTTCCTCTGGGGGAGAAGCCCTTCCAGGTCAGGGGTCTGACCCTGCAGGTGGCTCTGGGATCTGGCCTGGGTCCCCCACTCCGGAGCCCCCAGGGACTCGAGTGTCCCCCGGGGCTTCCCCATCTCCTTCCCCGGGACCTGTTGGCTGGGAGGGGCCGTCTCCTCCGCACCTGGCATCCACCCTAGGCTGAGCCCTCCGGCCCTGCTCCCTCCTTGGAGCTGGCACGGACCCTGCTTCCGGGTGTCCCCTGAGGCCTGACTCACCAGGCGCCTGGCCTGCAGGTAGGAATCCCGATGTGAACCCAGAGGCTCTGGAGGCTTTTAAGAAATTCATACAGCACAAGGGCTTGTCCCCAGAGGACATCTTCACACCTGAGCAGACAGGTGAGGGGCCGGCCCTGCGGCACCCCTGGGTCCCCTCTGCGTCCTCTTCACGCCCCGGATCCCTCCCTCTGCCCCCTCCCGCCTCTCCCCGACCCCGAGACATCAACGCTGTGAGGGGTCACAGGGAGCCCTGGGGGCCCCTGCTCTGGGTCTCCGTGATCCATGTCTGGGCTGCGGGTGGTGAGGGGTCTGGGTCCCTGTGTGGGGAGACATCAGCGCTGTGAGGGGTCACAGGGAGCCCCGGGGCCCTGCTCTGGGTCTCCGTGATCCATGTCTGGGCTGCGGGGGGTGAGGGCTCTGGGCCCCTCCGTGGGGGGACACCAGCGCTGTGAGGGGTCATAGGGCTCCCCAGGGGCCCTGCTCTGGGTCTCCGTGGCCCGCGTCTGGGCTGCGGGTGCCCTCCCTCCCCTCTCCTGGCTTCAAATAAAAGGCTTCAGCGTCCCCGGGGGCTCTGCCTGTCTGTGGGGCCCCTTGGGGGGTGAGGGGGAGGACAGGGAGGTGGAAGCCTCGCAGGAAGGACCAGAGGACCCGCTCGTGTCCTGGGTCCCCGCGATGTGTGTCTCTGTCCGAAGGGCCTGGGGGTCCGGGGAGAAGCAGGTGCTGGCAGCTCTGCCCGAGGTCCCAGGGGGTCTCTGCAGGTATGATGCCCACAAGCTCAGGTTTGGGTGGTCATGAGGATGGGAGAGGGACATGATGCCCACTAGTGCAGGTTTGGGTGGTTGTGTGGTTGGGAGGAGGGGTCTGATGCCCAGGAGCACAGGCTTTGGGTGGTCCCGTGGTTGGGGAAGGTGTGAGAGTGTCAAGGTCAGCCCCAGGCCCAGGTGGGGACACGTGTGCAGGTGGGGATCGCTCGGCCCCCCGGGCCCCTACAAGCTGGAAGTCAAGGTGGGAGTGAGGGGGCCAGGCTGGCCCAGACGCACAGGACAAGGACGGCTCGACACTGGGCCCCAGACCCGGACGACTCTGCTGGTCCCCCATCCAGGCCTGGCTGCACATGGGCGTTGCCCCTGAGAAGGGGACCGTGTCAGCAGGGACCTCTGGCCTCTTCTGACGCTGACCCCGCCGTTTCCCCAGATCCCCCTGGGGCGACGTGCCGCCTGACAGCCAGCCATGGCAACCAGGGTCTCCTTTCTCGTGGTGGGAGGAGGGTCCCAGCCCAGCCTCCCTGGAGACTGGGGACAAAGGGTCCCTCCACACAGGGTCGGTGAGATTCCCCGAGTCTCAGGTCCCCTAGTCTCCGGGGGGGCAGCCAGCTCTCCCAGGCCCTCCTGGACACAGCAGGCTCCACTTGGAGATACCAGGTTCTGGGCACTCGGAGTGTTCCTTACTGACAAGGAGACACCAGGCAGGGGACCCCCTGCGGTGTGAGCCTCTCATCAATGTGGGGGCTCCTGGGGCCCAGATCATCGCAGGCCTTGGTGGCATATGTCCACTTTCTGTCGTGACAACTCTCCCAGCCCCACTGTCCCTGCAACGGTGCAAGACCGTCATGCCAGGAGCCCAACCGGGGGTCATGGTGAAGGCTGCCTGGTCTTTGGGCTCCTGTCTTGGGATCCAGGACGGGCACCATCTGTCCACTTGGTACTGACCTGTCCCTAAGCGATGGGCCCCCTCTGATCTGGCTCTCCCCTGGGAGGCAGAGAAGCGGCCGGGAGCTGGCAGGGCCAGGGCTCAGAGTCCTGATATTCGGGGCTGACTTGTGGGGGTGCGAAGACCTGCCTGGTGACTGTCCTGCTCAGACCTGCCCAGGAGGCCTCCCCCCACCTCAGCTGGGGAAACCCGGGCCGAGCTGGGGGCCCCCGGAGACTCTCTCCTCTGTCTGGGAACCAAGCCTGGCTCTGCCCCAGTGTCATCCGTTCCTCAACCACCCTGGGCCTGCCTGGAGGGGTCCAGCTTTGCGCTGGGCTGGGGGCTGTGGGGAGGATGGTCAGGGCAAAATGAGCTGGGGGTAGCAGGATCTGAATAGAATCCTATAAGTGCGTGTCCCGCGGGAGAGACCAGGAGGACCTCAGGTGGCTGTGTCCCGGGGCTTGTGTCCCGCCATCAACCACTGGGCTTGGCCCCATCTGGACCTGGCTCTGGCAGGGGTCCACGGGCTGGACTGACCCTCAAGGTCTCCTGGCCACTGCCCTTCCCTGCTGAGGCCCCCCAGGGGTGGGGAGACCCAGCCTTTCCTTCCCACCTGCATACCGCGTGGGGCGGCCAGCCTGCGTCCACTCCAGGTCACTCGCACGGCAGCACCTCATCCATGTGAGGAGCAGCCCGACCTGCACTTCTGGTTCGAAGGTGTCGGGGAGAATCCTCTGGATCTCGCTGCTCTCCTCCCTGGAAACCCGGGTCAGCGTCCATGGCACGTCCAAGGCCTCGCTGTGCACTCAGCAGGCGGACAAGACCCACACCCAAGGGGCTGGCCCTGCAGGGTCTGCCCACCTCCACTCCCTCTTCTTCTTGGGTCAGCCTCCAGGGGTCCCAGCCCACAGGCAGTGGGCTGCCCAGGCCACCGTAGCCAGGAAAGAGCACGGGCCACGGCACCTTTGCTCCCCGTCAAGCTCAGACCTTCCAGGTGGCCCTCCCCTGCTTCTGGGAGGCACAGCCTCCCCGCCTCACCCCCTCCACCACCTCATTCCAGAACATTTTCATCACCCTGGAAATGCTCCTCACCCTATGAGCAATCACTCCCCCATTCCTCCTCCCCCACCCCCAAATCCTGGAGACCACCACTGGAGACACCCAGATACCCCCCATGGAGATGCTATCTCCACGCATTTACCTCCTCTGTATGTTTCTTATCAGTGAAGTCGTGTCACAGGTGGCCTTTGTGTGCCTCGTTCACCCAGCGTGACGTTTCAGGCTCCTCCATGTGGCAGAACCACATTCCCTTTATGGACGAAGGTGCACCGCTGCGGCTGGACCACATACGGCTATCCATTCTTCAGGATGGGCGGTTCACTTCGTTTAGCTGCAAGGAATAAAGCTGGAGAACGGACTCGAGTCCTGGTCTGCACTTCTTTTGGGCCAGGTAAGCCAGGCAGATGACACCACCCTTATGGCAGAAAGTGAAGAGGAACTAAAAAGCCTCTTGATGAAAGTTTCTGAAAGAGGAGAGTGAAAAAGGTGGCTTAAAGCTCAACATTCAGAAAACTAAGATCATGGGATCTGGTCCTATCACTTCATGGGAAATAGATGAGGAAACAGTGGAAACAGTGTCAGACTTTATCTTTTTGGGCTCCAAAATCACTGCAGATGGTGACTGCAGCCATGCAATTAAAAGATGCTAACTCCTTGGAAGGAAAGTTATAAGCAACCTAGATAGTATATTGAAAAGCAGAGACATTACTTTGCCAACAAAGGTCTGTCTAGTCAGTTCAGTTCAGTTCAGTCACTCAGTCGTGTCCAACTCTTTGCAACCCCATGAACTGCAGCATGCCAGGCCTCCCTGTCCATCACCATCTCTGGAATTCACTCAAACTCACGTCCATTGAGCCTGTGATGCCATCCAGCCATCTCATCCTCGGTCGTCCCCTTCTCCTCCTGCCCCCAATCCCTCCCAGCATCAGAGTCTTTTCCAATGAGTCAACTCTTCACATGAGGTGGCCAAAGTATTGGAGTTTCAGCTTTAGCATCATTCCTTCCAAAGAACACACAGGTCTGATCTCCTTTAGAATGGACTGGTTGGATCTCCTTGCAGTCCAAGGGACTCTCAAGAGTCTTCTCCAACACCACAGTTCAAAAGCATTTTTTGGGCTCCAAAATCACTGCAGATGGTGACTGCAGCCATGCAATTAAAAGATGCTAACTCCTTGGAAGGAAAGTTATAAGCAACCTAGATAGTATATTGAAAAGCAAAGACATTACTTTGCCAACAAAGGTCTGTCTAGTCAGTTCAGTTCAGTTCAGTCACTCAGTCGTGTCCAACTCTTTGCAACCCCATGAACTGCAGCATGCCAGGCCTCCCTGTCCATCACCATCTCTGGAATTCACTCAAACTCACGTCCATTGAGCCTGTGATGCCATCCAGCCATCTCATCCTCGGTCGTCCCCTTCTCCTCCTGCCCCCAATCCCTCCCAGCATCAGAGTCTTTTCCAATGAGTCAACTCTTCACATGAGGTGGCCAAAGTATTGGAGTTTCAGCTTTAGCATCATTCCTTCCAAAGAACACACAGGTCTGATCTCCTTTAGAATGGACTGGTTGGATCTCCTTGCAGTCCAAGGGACTCTCAAGAGTCTTCTCCAACACCACAGTTCAAAAGCACCAATTCTTCAGCGCTCAGCCTTCTTCACAGTCCAACTCTCACATCCATATGTGACCACAGGAAAACCCGTAGCCTTGACTAGATGGACCTTGGCTAAATACATATATATAAATATATATAATATATATAGCAACCAAAAAAGAGCTTCCCAGGTGCGCTGGTGGTAAAGAACGCAGGAGACACAAGAGACGCAGGTTTAATCGTTGGGTTGGGAAGACCCCTTGGAGGAAGGCATGGCAGCCCACTCCAGTATTCTTCCTGGAGAATCCCCATGGACAGAGGAGCCTGGTGAGGTCCAGTCCATGGGGTCACACAGAGTTGGACACGACTACAGGGGCAGCACAAACCACGGCAACATTCATCATTTATTTGGCTTTGATGGGTCTTAGTCGCAGCATGTGGGATCTAGTTTCCCGACCAGGGATCGAGCCCAGCCCCCCTGCATTGGAGGGCAGAGTCTTAGCCACTGGACCACTAGTCAGGATTGTTAACTACAAATACCGGATAGGACTCTAGACGATTTAAACAGAAAAACAGTTCAATGAGATTCACGGGAATCTGGACATTCTGACTGGATCCATGCACAGGAACCAGGGGGCAGTGGTCGGCGGGGGACACCCCCACCCCTGCTTTAGGAAGAGCCTGGTCCGCTGGTCACACTGGGCCTTCAGACCCTGGGCTGTGGCCTCAGGCATCACTGGTTCTGGACCCGTACTGTGTTATCTTGACAACAGCTTCATTTCAGAGGCCTGGCCTCCCAACTGTGCCAGGACATATTTCTGCTATTTTAAACCATCCACACTGTGTGTGTGCACGTAGACACACACCCAGGGGCACACAGACACACTCACACAGACCACTGTCATGCCCACGGGCGAGCCTCTCATCTCAGGCTGAATCACCCACTCTGAAAGCCCACCTGAGGCTCCTGCCTTCAGTCCTGCAAAGCCTGGACCAGCTCCTGCTAGAGACCACTCCCACCCTGGCCTTTCCTGAGCCCTGCCCCTCGTGAGTGGCCAGCTGACGCCCTCCTGAAGGGGCTGACGTGCTTCACTCACACCATCTGCCTGCAGACCGGCGCACCTGCTCCTCCTCCGGCTCTGGGCAGAGCCTGCCTGCTCTCCTTCCCGGCTCTAGAGCTGCCAGCCCCACGGCCTGTGGCCCCTCCGTCCACTTTCAGAACCCACAGCGTCCTGTGGAGCCCCTGCCCTGAGTCCTCTGACGGCCCACCCCACGTCCTCCTTGCCCGGTCCCTCTCGCCCTCTCCCCATATCAGGGGTGATGGCACTGGGCCCCGGATCACCAGGGTCGTCTCCATCTCACGATGAGCTGACCGGCCCCCTGGTCCAGCCACACCTTCAGGGCTTCACCACAAGCCTCACCTGGGCGTCGCCTGGCAGGGAAGGGCACACAGCCCGCACTGCCAGGATCAGTGAGAGGGACAGTTCCAGGGCCTCTCAGGGGCAGTGCCCACTCCAAGCTGACTGCATGGAGCAGACGTTCCTTCCTGCCATCTGACAGAGAGGAGGGGCCACTGTGTCTGAGAAGCCACAAAGTGAGGGAGACACAGAAGGGCTGAGCCCCTCGGGAGCAGCGGGGGGACCTCCCAGGAGGGGAGCCGCGGCTTCATCGTGACCTCAGGGTGATGCGCCCCCAGCAGGGCGGCTGCACGGTCAGGGGTGGGGTCATAGAAGGTTCTGGGGTCTGGGGGGGATGGGATGGGACCACTTACCAGTGGAGTTAAGAGCTGTGCAGTGTGGGAATGGTCTGGAGCCTTCCCCTATCTGTGCACAGGCAGACACACTCACACACACTCACAGACACACATGCACATGGATAGATGTACATACACATGTACACAGGCACACCCAGACATATACAGATATACCCTCTCACACAGACGCATATCCATGCACACCTGTGCGTGTAAGCTTACACACACACAGGTGAGCATGCGGATACCCGTGAACACACACGTACATACATGCATATATGGACACACATAAGTGCACAAACACAGACATACACGCAGGTGCAAGGGAGTGAGACAATGCCATTTAAACTTAGGTGGAAAGTTCTGGGTGCAAAAAGGCAGAAGAATGCGGGCTGGGGAAGCGAGACCTCTGTGTTTCGGTTGGTGGAGTCACCCCAGCAGCTCGGAGCTGGAACCAGGGAGGAGCAGCAACGACGGGGGAGGAGGTGGGTTTGGGGGGAGGGAAGAGGGCTCAGGCTGTGAGAGGAGCAGAGAAGGTTCCAGAGGCTCAGCGAGGCCTCTCAGATCCTCTGGGGTACTGACCAGAGCACAGGAAGGCCGATCCAGGCTGAGATGGGCAAGGGAGCTGCTTGGAGGGCAGGGGCAAGATAGGCCCAGTGGGCAGCCTGGAGGAGGTGCTTAGAGCTGTCCTGAGGCTGCACTTGGGGCTCAGGAGGTCTGGGGATATCGGGGCATCAACTCCAAGGCAGGAGCTGGAACCTGGATGGGGACTGGCTCTCCAGGGGCCTCAGGGGATCAGGGTGGCTCCAGGCTTCCCGGGGTTGGTGCGGTGAAGGCCACAGGGCGGGAGGGGGGAGCACAAGGAAGCCGCTGTCTTATCTCCTGGCTCTGAACCCAGAGACACTGCTTCCTGTTCTGATAACATTCTCCTCCCAGACAAGGCTTCTCTGGACTTGTCCGACCCAAGAGTCATGCGAGATAATGACTCGATGGAGAACCTCCATTCACAGGATCCAAAGAAAATAATGTCACCCCTCCCACCCCGCCAGACTGAGGGGCCTTTGTGAAGGGGAGGGGGTGGGGCCGCCGGTCCAGGGATAAATGGGTGACCTGGAGGCCAGGCGTCCCTGGAGCGGACGCGGATACGCAGGCCGGCAGCTGCTCCTCCTGATGGCCGGGCTGGGTCTGCTCTCCGTGCTGGGGGCCCAGGGGCCCCAGCTGACCCCCACCAGCGCTCAGGGGGTGAGGGGCTCTGAGAGGGCGGGGTCGTGGGACGAGCATGGCCCAGGTCAGGCGCCTGCGCTGGGCTAGGGTCCCAGTCCTGCTGCTCCCGCCCCGGGCGGACTTGGCCAGGGTCCCCTGTCTGTGTCTTTGGGGACGTCTCAGGCAAAGGAGAGGGCTTCCTTCAGGGCCCAGGGCAGCGGGGCTTTGCGAGGCCTCAGACAGACGGCTCCTGATGAGGGGTCTTGCCCAGCCCCGGTCCTGTTTCTTTCCGTCTCAGGCTGTGGTTCCCAGAAACTTCTCTCCGCTCATCCGAGGGGCATCCAGTCTGACCGTCCACTTTGCAGGGAGAGGCTAGTGCGTGAAGGTCTATGTGAAAACCACGCATTTGTGCCAATAGCTTGTGACTCTTCAAAGCTCAGTTAAGATTTATCGGCCCTGGAAACGCCCTCCACCGCCGGGGACCTGTCACCGGGGTTGGGGTGTCCGGTGTAGCCTCCGCCTCATCGTTGCTGCCTTCACCCCATCCTCAGTGCCTCTGGGCATGCAGGCAGCTGGTCCAGGTGCCCCACGCCCCCTAGTGACCAATCAGGCACTCGCATCCCCTCCTGACCAGGGGCACCCGTCCCCTACTGCCCACCATGCCCCCGTGTGTCTGCCTTCTCCAGGAGCTGGCCAAGCCTGTACTGAGACAGCCAAGGCAGGCCAGGTCATGCCCTGGCTAACCCCACCCTTGCTCACGGACCAGCCCAACCCCAATCCGGCTTTTAGGAGACTTGTATATCAGGCGATGGGCAGGAAACAGGGCACTCCCCAAGGAGAAGCAGGGACACCCCCTGCCCGCCTCCAGTTTGGGATGAACAGCCTGGGCAAGGTGCAGGTCAGGACGTCAGCTGGGCACCCCTCTCCCACACCTTCCCTCACCCGCTGTTGGGTCCCCGGTCCCGACCCTCCGCATGGGAAACAGGCCCGCCTCCCGCTGGAGCCCTTGGCCCAGTCCCTCCCTGCTGGACAGCGGCCTCCTGAAGCCCTGATCCTGTGGCCTCACCCCCCCAGGCCGATTAAACCACGGGGACCTCGCCCAGCCCGACATGAGCACCGCGGGAGCCCGTCCACTGCCCGCTGCGGGCCTCATGCACCGCCTCCCCTGGAAGCCGCAGCCTGGCCCAGGTCTGGTTCCCAGGCGGCCACAGGGGCCTGTGCTCAGGGCTCTGGGGTCAGTGAGCAGACGGGGCAGGAGCCAGGTGGATCCAAGGCTGAGGCTGCAGACGATGTAAGGACTGGGAGGTCTGAGACAGACCCCTACCGGGACCACCCCAGCTCCGGGAGAGAGTGGTCTGAGCCTCATTCGTTTGGGGCAAAAACTGCCCCAAATTGTCCTGGAAGTCAGTGCGGGGTCCTTCTGACCCTGCCCTACCTGGCTTCCCTCCTGGCTGGGACCCCCTGAGAACACAGGAAAGGGGCAAGCCGGCCATGGGAAGCCGGCCATCACGGGGAAGGACGGGCCGGGCGGCCAAGGGCCTTTGGGACGTGGCCGAGGTCTGCGGCTGGGCTGTGCAATGTGCGGCCAGCACACCAAACCTCGACCTGACCCCCCACCTGCTTCTCCTGTCTGAACGAGGTGACCTTGTGGTGGGGACCTCACTCCAGGGCTTCAGGGAGGGGCTCTGGGAGCCCAGCAGGCAGGGTCCAAGATCCTGGGTGGGAACAGGGGCTGGCTGGGTGGGAGGGCTAGGCGGCCTGGCTGCACTGTGTCCGGGCACCCGTCTGTAACTCCTGCCTTCCAGGGAGCCCATCGGACGCCTGCAGTACAAGCTGACCTGAGCGGAGGGTCGAACCGTGGCGACTTCGGCACCTGTGAGCAGCCAGTGCCCATTTCCCCCCGAAGCAGATGGGGGTGGGGGTGGGGCTGAGGCCCTGAGGGTCCTCGTGCCGCCCGCAGGGTGGAGGCACAGCATCTCTACAGACTTCCTGCCGGGGAAGGGGTACGTGGTCGTGCACTCCCAGGGCAGGATGGACGGGACCTACTTCCACATGGCTGCGCTTGTCGGAGCGCCAGCACTTTCTGAGGTCCAGGGGTCTGGCTCGGGGAGTCTTGGTCCCCGACTGCGCAAAGCTTGCCTTCGGGAGAGGGATTTGCAAGCTCTCTCGACGGCTCCCGTCCACCACCTCGTGTAACCATTCCCATTGTCCGGCACCCACTTCTGGCTCAAATACCCACCTCTTCCATGGCCCTCCGTCCCATCCTTCTTCAGTTGACCTCTGGTCTGGTCATGCCCTGGATCGAGGGGTTCCAACGGGGTCCCTTGGGGCCCTGGGCGATGCTGGGAGATGTCCGTGGTTGCCGTGACCAGGGAGGGAGGCGGTCCAGGCACCTGGTGGGTGGATGCTGCTCCTCACTGTGCACCAGACGAACGGGGTCAGGAAGCCCTGCCCTCGACCTTGGCACAGCAGTGACCCCGGCCAAGCCGCGTCCCCATTTTGCAGCTGTGATGCTCTGACAACCAGCTTGCCTGTTTCTCCCAAGGATCTCTGAGTGTCCAGACCATCCCTCTGTGCACCCCTGATGTGCCCAGCAGGGACAGTCTCTGCCATGCCCTTAGCCTCTGTGCCCACTGGGTCCCAGCGCAGCCAGGCCAGGCTGGGCAGCAAGACCCAGGGAGAGGATGCCGTCTGGGTGCCTCCCGTAACTCAGACCATGGGGCCTCAGTGGCCCCCAGCCCCTGATATCCCCTCAGCGTCCCCACTTCAGACTGCATGCCCCACCATTTGGCCTCCTCGGGACATGTGGGTGGGGAAGGCCCCATCTGTTGGCACCCCCGAGGAAAGCAGGCCAGAGTCCTGAGGATACGTGGCCGGCCCGCTCGGCTGCCCAGACCCACGTCTACCTGTCCCCTGCAGTCTGATCCCCGCAGGAGAGCCCACATGTCCTGAGAACCTTCGAGGAGTTTGTGGAGAGCAAAGGGTTAACAAGACAGAAATGGTCAGCCCCTCACACATGGGTAAGAGTTGGATCCCTCCTTCTTTTCCCTCCTGGCTGGGACCAGAGGCTCGGCCCCAGGGGTGCCCGAGGGTGTGCGTGCCCCATCAGGCCCGCAGGCAAACGTCCACCGGGCCAAATCTGCTTATGCAGCTGCCTGTGTTGGAGGAGCACTTAGTACGGGAGCCCACAGGACGTCACCGAGCACCACCCACTCTGGCCCGGGGAGCCACCCCATCCTTCCGCAGCCAACGCCCCCCCCCAGCATGGGCAGATGCCCTGTTTCTAACCTATGGGCAGGGGGACAGGGGACAGTGACACTGTGGTCTTTCCCCTGGAAACCCCAGGGCCCCTCACCACCGCCCCCACTCCAGATCCCACAGGACAGATCTTGTGTGATTCCACCCACGTGGGGCCCCGTGGAGACTGGACTAGACAGTGGGGCCACGCACTGGCGTGGGGGTAAGTGCTTCATGAGGATTTAGGTTCAGTGTGGGAAGACGAGAAGGCTCTGGAGATGACGGTGTAGAGGCTGCCCAGCAAAGGGAACGTGCTGACCCCCCTGCGCTGAGCTCTGCAGCGTGGTGAAGATAGCAGCATTTATGTTGCTTACGCTTTCCTGTGAATTCTTAAAATATCCCACTGATAGTTGCTCCTGAGGAAACCGGCGTTTTCACATCGGGTTCCTATCAGAGGCTTAGGCTCTGTCCTCCTTTGAGTGGCTGCGTGCCTGATCAGTCAGTCGTGTCTGGCTCTTTGCGAACCCATGGCCTGTAGCCTACCAGACTCCTCTGTCCACGGAATCTTCCAGGACTGGAGTGGGATGCCGTTTCCTACTCCAGGGGATCTTCCCAACCCAGGGGTCAAACCCACGGCTCTCGTCTCCTGCCCTGGCAAGCATGTTCTTTACCAATAACGCCACCTGGGAAGCCAAGTTGCTAGGAGATCCCCAAAAGGCTCTGGAAGCTCTCCTGGAGAAGGCCCTGCACCTGCCTGTTAAGCGTTGCAAGGGTTGTATTATCTTGCTCATATTCCAATTGACTCTTTACCTGCTTTAGGGCCTGTAACTGCTTGCCGCTTACGTATGTATGAAAGACAGTTTCCTAAACTACTTTTATTTGTGTTCATTTTTCACTCTAGAAATTTATTTATCTATTTTTCAGTAACTCGGTGTTTATCTTCTTATGAGTCACCAGTTGTCTACCATTCATAGTTAACCTCTAAGTGATTTTCTTGGGCTTTCTAGACACACAAGCACATCACCTGGCAGTCGGTTTACCTTCCTCTTTCCAGTTTTTATACTTCTGTTTGTCCTGCTAATCTATTTGCATTAACAAATGGGCTGGTACAATATTAAGTAGTGATGGTTTCCATGACAGACTCTTATTGTTCCTGAAATTTCGGAAATCTGTCTGTATAGATCACCACATGCACAGATTGAAAGAAAACTCTATGAGTATTTCATTAGATGTGGAAAAGCATTTGATAAAAAGCTCCACACAATTAGAGTACCAAACCCTCCTGGCAAACTGCAAACAGAACGTTTCCTCAACCTCCTGAAGTTTGTTTCTCAGAAACTTGAGTTTATACCGCATTTAACTCTGAAACAATAGACGTGTTCTCACAATTTGGCAATGAGTCTAGAACACCCATTTCATCTCTGTGGGCTCCATCGTGCTAGTGATTGCTGTCAATGCATTAAGACAAGAAAAAAAAGAGAGATTTATAGAGACTAGATCAGGTGAGCGCGGAGGGGTAACTACCATTTCTATGATTTTCTACTTAGAGAAACAGAATGTCAGCTGGGAATCCCTGAACCTAGTGCAAAGTGGTGCCCAGATGGTGGTTGTCAATGATAAAATATTGCTGCCTTGTCAGTAAACAAAGAATGTCGCCACCATTGAGCCATCATATTACAGCTGCTGGGGGGTGAGCCCTGGGGAAACTCAGGATGGAGGCAGGATGCCCCCCATCTAGCAGTCAGCCACCCTCCCACGCGGCACCCTGAGGAGACTCAGGATGACAAGCCTAGGACAGGGGCCCCAAATAGCTAAGGTGCACATCAAAGGAATGATTTCAGTGAGCCCAGACTTTGCATCTGCTCATACATAGAAAAGTGCTAAATTCCTTAACTTGATATATCTGGTTTCATTTAATTTACAGTAATTGTTTGATGTTCCCACTATCTGGTATTCATTGTAAAAACTCCTAAATATCCTGGCTCTTCCCCCTCCTTGCTTCTTTGGAATATTTTCTCAGGGTTATCTGAGATGCTGCCTCCTGGGATTAAGTCCTCGGTTTTGTTTGTGAAATAAAGTGCAACTCACCTTCTTAGCTGTGCTTCTTTTTTTTCCCCTGGTTGACATGGTATAGGGGGTTTCTTTTCCAAAACGCCAAAATCCAGCTGGATATTTGACAGAAGAATCATGCAAAGTCTACATTAGCAAAAGTAGCAAAGCACCAAGGAGTAAACCTTAGAGCAAAAGTGTAAGACTGCGCACACTCTTCACGACGGCGAGGAAACCTACGCAACCTGAGCCACAGGACCCTGCTGTCACCACAGCAACACCGGTCCCCAAGTAAATATACAAGGATGCCCCAAACACCGTAAAACTCCATGGCAAGTAGCAAGGCATTTTAACATTTGTATGGAAGGATAAATGCATGAGAATGACCAGTCTCTTCTGATAAAGGGAACAGTGAGGGGAAACGTGGCCGACCAGGTACCAACCTGACGCAGATCTGGTGATGGCAGGGGATGCTACTGGGCATGCTGGTCACAGAGGAGTCCAGGGACAGACTGGTGTGCAGGCGGGGATTTGCTCTGTGATTATGCTGACAAACCAAGGCAGAGAGGGAAGTGTTTTTCAGTGTATACACATACACACACACGCACATACACACACACACACACACACACTGGCACAGGCAACAGAACATCAGTATTTAGAAGGCGTGCTTCGGAAATACACAGAAGTCTCGCTGCCTGGACAGGCTGGCTTGCTGCGGTGAACCGTCCTCGGCTCTCAGAGGCTCCCGAGAACACGAGTTACATTTCTCAGCTTATAAGATGCAGGAAAATGCAGGACCACACAGCCTCCCGGTTAAGACACAGCGGGTCGTGATGGGCTGGTGCTCACGGGACAAACGGGGAGCAGGACCCAGGAACGCCCGGGGAGAGAGCAGAGCTCACAGAGCTCCGGGTGACGGGGAGGAGCAGTGAGCGAGAGGACCGGGGTGGACGGGACCCAGGCCCTGGTGAAGACACAAACATGCTAAAAGTAAGACTGCGTGTGCATTTCTGGTTGAAAAATAAGGGAGGCGATTTCCCTCCCCTCCCTGGTCTTCGAGCATTCACCTCCATCTGTCTCTGGGGGGAGTGGGCATCCCGCTCCAACCTGAAAACCATCTCCCATCCTTGATATGAGAAGCTTGATCGTCCTCCACGAAGCCAGTTCGCTAACTTGGTCGTTCCCAGGTGAATGTGTGACGGGGAGCTGCCCGGCTCTCTCGCGGGGGACAAGGTGCCAGGGTGGGCCCCCTGGGGGCGAGAGGCCGTGGCTGCAGGGACGCGCTGGGCAGCGGTGGTTTGGCCAGAAGCGGGAACAGCTTGGGAGCTTGGAAAACACAAGGTAAGAAGTTTCCGGGCCCTGTGACTGCAGCCTCTCGGCCAATACCTCCCAGAGGCCGCACATGGGTGATTCAAGGGGTTTCACTTTGCAAAAACCATGGAAACTCGTGAGCGTGCAGGGAGAGGATGGTGGGGTGAGCCTTTTGGACCCAGCACTCAGCTTTGACAGTGACCAGCGCCCCACAAGCCCGGCGCTCATTCCCACGGTGTCAGACCCAGCCAGCCCTCGCTATCTGACAACTACGGGAAAGCGCGTCTCTCTATGTGGAATCTAAAAAAATAATGCAAATGAACTTCTTGAAAAAACAGAAACAAACTCACAGACTTTGAATACAAACTTACGGTTACCAAAGGGGAAAAGGGGGATAAACTAGGAGTCTGGGATTAGCATACACAAACTACTATAGATAGAATAAGTAGACAGCAAGGCACTCTCTAGCACAGGGAACCATACACTCAGTATTCCGTAATGCCCTGTATGGGAAAGAGTCTGACAAAGAATGACTATATGCGTAACTGAGTCACTTTGCTGGACCCCTGAAGCTAACACAACATTGTAAATCAACTGTGAAAGAGTCAGTCCCTCAATCGTGTCCAGTTCTCTGCGATCCCATGGACTATGGCCCACCAGGCTCCTCTGTCCACAGAATTCTCCAGCAAGAATACTGGAGTGGGGAGCCATCCCTTTCTCCAGGGGATCTTCCCCACCCAGGGAACCAACCCAGGTCTCCTGCATGGGCAGGTGGGTTCTTTACTCTCTGAGCCACCAGGGAAGTCCCCTCAAAATCAACTATACTTCAACACAATCAAAAATTAAATTAGGAAAAGAAGTATAAGATGCACCTTTCTTGGATGCCACCTCAAGCAGAGCTGTGTGCCATGATCACATTTGACTGACATTCACAACAATTTCTTTCCATTCTTATGACTTCTTTTTATTCTTACATCAGATAAATTGTCTATTTGTAAGGCCTCCTCAGATAACCATTTTGCTCTTTTGCATTTCTTTTTCTTGGGGGTGGTCTTGTTCCCTGTCTCTGGTACAATGTCACAAACCTCTGTCCATAGTTCTTCAGGCACTCTGTCTAGCAGATCTAGTCCCTTAAATCTGTTTCTCACTTCCACTGTAGAATCATAAGGGATTTGATTTAGGTCATACCTGAATGGTCTAGTGCTTTTCCCTACTTTCTTCAATTTCAGTCTGAATTTGGCAATAAGGAGTTCATCATCTGAGCCACAGTCTGCTCCCAGTCTTGTTTTTTCTGATTGTATAGAGCTTCTCCATCTTTGGCTGAAAAGAACATAATCGCTCTGATTTTGGTGTTGACCATCTGGTGGTGTCCATGTGTAGAGTCTTCTCTTGTGTTGTTGGAAGAGGGTGTTTGCTATGACAAGTGTGTTCTCTTGGCAAAACTCTATTAGCCTTTGCCCTGCTTCATTCCGCATTCCAAGGCCAAAGTTGCCTGTTACTCCAGGTGTTTCTTGACTTCCTACTTTTGCATTCCAGTCCCCTATAATGAAAAGGACATCTTTTTTTGGGTGTTAGTTCTAAAAGGTCTTGTAAGTCTTCACAGAACCGTTCAACTTCAGCTTCTTCAGTGCTACTGGATGGGGCATAGACTTGGATTACCGTGATATTGAATGGTTTGCCTTGGAAACAAATAGAGATTATTTCTGTTGTTTTTGAGATTGCATCCAAGTACTGCATTTTGGACTCTTTTGTTGACCATGATGGCTACTCCATTTCTTCTGAGGGACTCCTGCCTGCAGTAGTAGATATAACGGTCATCTGAGTTAAATTCACCCATTCCAGTCCATTTTAGTTCGCTGATTCCTAGAATGTTGATGTTCACTCTTGCCATCTCCTGTTTGACCACTTCCAATTTGCCTTGATTCATGGACCTGACATTCCAGGTTCCTCTTTACCTGACATTCCACATTCCTCTTTACAGCATCGGACCTTGCTTCTGTCACCAGTCACATCCACAACTGGGTGTTGTTTTTGCTTTGGCTCCATCCCTTCATTCTTTCTGGAGTTATTTCTCCACTGACTTCAGTAGCATATTGGGCACCTACCGACCTGGGAAGTTCCTCTTTCAGTGTCCTATCTTTTTGCCTTTTCATAGTGTTCATGGGGCTCTCAAGGCAAGAATGCTTAAGTGGTTTGCCATTCCCTTCTCCAGTGGACCACATTTGTCAGAACTCTCCACCATGACCCGTTTGTCTTGGGTGGCCCTACAGGACATGGCTTAGTTTCATTGAATTAAACAAGGCTGTGGTCCATGTGATCAGATTGGCTAGTTTTCTGTGAGTGGGTTTTGGTCTGTCTGCCCTCTGAGGGCCTCTCTCAGCACCTACTGTCTTACTGAATGTGAGAGTTGGACTATAAAGAAAGCTGAGAGCCGAAGAATTGATGCTTCTGAACTGTGGTGTTGGAGATTCTTGAGAGGTCTTGGACTGCAAGGAGATCCAACCAGTCCATCCTAAGGGAGATCAGTCCTGGGTGTTCATTGAAAGGACTGATGTTGAAGCTGAAACTCCAATACTTTGGCCACCTGATGCAAAGAGCTGACTCATTAGAAAAGACCCTGATGCTGGGAAAGACTGAAGACAGGAGGAGAAGGGGACAACAGAGGAGGAGATGGTTGGATGGCATCACCAACTCAGTCAACATGAATTTGGGTAAATTCTGGGAGTTGGTGATGGACAGGGAGGCCTGGCGTGCTGCAGTCCATAGAGTCGCAAAGAGTCGGACACGACTGAGCAACTGAACTGAACCGATCATCCCCAACTGTTATATACAAGAGCAAATCAAGATGCAGAAATATATATATATGTGATCCTAAGGACTCCTTAACCACTGCCGGCCCAGTGGTTAAGACTCTGCCTTCCAGTGCAGGGGACATGGGTTCAGTCCCTGGTCAGAGAACTAGATCCCACATGCCATATGGCCAAAAATTAATAATACTTTAAAAATTTAAGCAAAAAGGAAATATGTATATATATATAGTCTGGGGATCACAGAGATACTAAGTGACGTAGCTATGAGGTTAACATGAGGCTGCGTGACGGTCCTTCATAATCTCTCTCCAGTCCACATTCTTGCCTTGCACTCGAGTGTGGCAGGCACGTCCCTGCCCCGTGGATCTGGGTGGACCCTGGGGGAACACCATCCTTGAAGGGTTCTCCAGGTGATTCCGAGGAGCCCTAAAGGGTGAGAACCACTCCCTAAACAATGGGGAATGCCAAGATGGACTCACGTGTGTTTCAGAGAAAAGAAGAATTGGGTCCCATTTGCATTGGAGACTTCCCTCCAGCAGCTGAATGTGCGATGGGGAGGCGAGGGGTGTGTCAGTCATCTTGCCCATAAACACTTATTTGTGGGTCTAGAACGAGGGAAATGCTATGGGGAACACAACAGGAAAGGTGTTGAAAGAGATTATTTTGGGGGTGAAGATGTCAAGACCGCATGGCCACAACACACTGACCCCAGGTTTTCCTGCTGCCAAACGCACAGCTCTGGGGCACAGAGGAGACGGGGGAGAGAACCCAGGTCAGGCTGTCGTGTCCAAGAGGCTGACCCCAGAAGTGCTCCTGGCTCTGGTGACCAGCCTGGACCCACAGCCAGACACGCCCCACCCCAGTCTGGGGCCTACCAGGAACCGTCCAGGCCCAGGAGACAAGGGGCCTTCCTGCTCGGCCTGGGATGGAAGAAGGCCTCCTATTGTCCCGGTGGAGGAAGCTGCCTGAGGGCCCGAGGATGGGCCAGGGGGGATTCGGGGAGCTGTGTGGCCAGGCCGGCCAGGCTGGCTGGCTGGCCCACCTCCTGTATAAGGCCCCGAGCCCGCTGTCTCAGCCCTCCTCTCCCTCCGGAGCTCAGAATCGCCACCCCGGCTGCAGCCATGAAGCACCTCTGCTTGCTCTGGGCCTGGCCCTCGCCTGTGACAGCCAGACCATCATCACCCAGACCATGTAGGGCCTGAGGCTGAGGGTGGCAGGGGGTGGGGGCAGCGAGCTGCCAGGCAGCTGGGCCTCGGAGGCCTGAAGGCACACCCACGGAAGACACGACGTGAGGAAGCCCTCTTCAGGGCGCACACGGCTTGTTCCCCAAGACCCAGACAGTCCTAAGTGAGGTTCATGAGGTGGACTTTAAATCCACCTGGGTTAACAGAGAAGCGTTACTTCAGGTGCGGGAAATTCCACAGCTCAGTGTCCACTAGAGAGCAGAGGGTCATCTTATGTCACGTCCCCCTCTTCAGTTAGACCCGGCCTGGCCTGGCGGGGGTGGGACAGAGCCCACTGTGCAGTGGGGGCCTCCTTTCTGCCCTCTCCAGCCCAGGTGGCAGGGACGTGGCATTCCAGCCAGCAACATCTGCCTCCTGGATGCTGAGAGCTCGCTCAGCCCCATTGGTGTGTACACGGATGAGCTGAGGCCCATCTGAGGGACTGGAGATCTTGGAGATCCTCTTGCAGAAATGATGGGCCCTCCCACCCCCAACAAATCACCCCCTCCCCGGGCTGCGGGCCTGCCAGGGCGTGACTCCTGGCTGGACCCAGCTCCACTGTGGGCGGGACCAGGGCCCCAGGGAGCGGGGATGGAGCTCACAGGTCCCTGTGTCCTTGGAGCCCTGCCCAGGGCTTCAGGCCTCACGAGATGGCCCGGGGGTCGGTGTGGGGAGATGCCTGTGTGGAGGCCACTGGGCAGCCGCAGGCCTGGGTCCTCAGGGCCTGGCAGGTTCCCAGCAGGAGCCCTGAACGGGATGAGGGATTATAGTGCGTGAAGGCAGCTCAGGTTCAAGCGTCGCCACATTAGGCTGGCACCGCTGGGCAGGGAGGACAGCAGGCGTCAGCAGGAAGTTGAGAGCCGCAACGCTCAGCACTGACTGACTGTGCGCAGCCCCACGGGCCGCCCCGAGCTCAGACCAGAGAGAGGCCTGGCCGCCTGACTCTGACCTGCCAGCAGCGCTCTGTCCGGGGGGTGGGGCACTGCCTGGACTTGGGGGTGCCCCAGCCTTTCATGCGCGGTTGCCTCCAGCCTCACGCTGGAGCCGGGGCAGCATGAATTCCTCCAAGACCGTTCTCGTGGGTCGGTTCTGGCTCATAAAGAGTGGGCCTACCCCTGCTTACATGTCTCTCTGCCCCCAGGGCCTTTGCTGGTGATACAGGGACCGGGGCATCACCCAAGAGAGCACACACAGCATTTTCTTGTTCTACTGAATTTTCCACGACCGTTTGCAACATCTGGGGCTTTCTGGCGAATTATTAAAAAAAAAAAGTGGAGACTAAATGTCTAGGGTCAGAGCCGTTTGTCTGCTTGTGGACAACTGTCTGTTATGCCCAGAGTCCGAGTCCCCAAAACGGAGAATAAGACGTCCACGGCAACGCAAAAGCATGAAGGGGTTTTATTTCCAGCTCGAGCTAGGGCTCCCACCACATCCAACGCAGTGGAGTGGAGCAAGAGCCCCGAGCCCAGACTCACAGCAGTATTTATAGGTTTAGAACAAAGACAGGGAGTTGGCAAGGGCTGATTGGCTGCAGCGGTTTCCTGGTATTACTAACTGGCTAATCTTTCTTGGCTGCAGGGAGATGTCTTTTACGTCCTGATAAACTCAAACCAGGTTACGAGGAGTATGCTGATTAGACAAGTCCTGGCATCCGCGGGGATGACCTCACTGGGCAATGACTCAGCTTTTCCCGTAAGGCCTACCTTAGTCCCTGAAGCCTATCATGGTGTTTGTTTGTTAGGTCCCAGCACTGTCTTAAACAGAAACAAAAGATGCAAGAGAAATTGCTGGTGGCTCTTCCCCTGCAAACGGTTTTGTTTCTCACACTTAGAGTGACTGTGGGCCATCCAGCCCCTCTTCCGAGTCCAGTCCCTCCCCGTGGCCTGCGTCCTCGGTCTCCACCCTTTCAGCTCCTCCTTCCCACATGCAAACCCCCGCTCCTGCCTTCCTTCAGCTCTTTCTGCCCTGACCCCAAGTGCTCAGTGTGCGGCTCCGCTGTTCAGAGCCCAGAGTCCAGCCCCAGCTCCTCGCGTGCCATCTGTAGCCTCTGCCTCTGCCCTGCCCGCCTGGCCTCCTGCCCGCCTGGCCTCTCACCTTCAGCGGGGGCTCTGGTGTTGCGGGTCCTGTTCTTTCCTTTCCTGCTGCCTCCAGTGCTGCCCCCTGGTGGCTGCGGGATGAAGGATCCAGTCCCCTGCAGGGTACACCCAGTAGCACGGCTGTCGCCTTCAACATGGATGAAAACAACAAACAACAAAAATGGGAAACTCAACAAACCCGGGCGCCTGTGTCCCATGTCAGGGTGGGCTGAGGCGTGGAGGGGCTAGCTCACCCGCCAGAAACACTGGGTCAGCAGCTGACCCAACGTCTGTTTCCGCCCACCCCGGCTCCTGCTTTTATGGTCAAAACGTTCCGTGCGTCTACACAAAACCCTAAATACCCCACTGCTACCAGAAGTGGGGGCTGCCTGCACACCGCTCCAGGGCCAGTGAAGGGCCAAGGCGGCGGAAGCACGGCTTGCTTTACTCTGGAGGCTGGCGTCTTCGGGAGACACACAAGTCAACCATGTCCAGGAACTATCAGTGGCCACAGATGGAGGGGAAGTTATAGTTATTTAAAAGAATCGTTAAGGGACTGATCATGCTGTTCAACGGTAACCTAATGTGCTTAAAGGCCAGATGGATGACTTTCAAGGCAAATATAACCTGATGCAAAGAGGTGACTCTTTTGAAAAGACCCTGATTCTGGAAAGATTCAGTGCAGGATGAGAAGAGGGTGACAGAGGATGAGATGATTGGATGGTGTCATTGACTCAATGGACATAAGTTTGAGCAAACTTGTCCAAAAGCTGACGACCAGAGGGCTAGACCTTTCACAGACCGGAGGAGGGGGCCACATGCAGAAATAGCAGTCGCTCCGACAGTCGTCTTGAGATTGGTCACGCGGCGATCTGACCAGCGCCATCTTGCTTAGGTAGAATTAGTCTTCAGTTCCAGGGCCAGCTGGTTCCCGCTTCCTTGAGGCCAGTCCCTGGGACTGGGGCAGCGTCTGTCATGGCTACTGTCTGGTCGTCAGTAGTTAACTGCTTCCACCTGGCGGTGTTTTCAGCCTCTACAAGACAGCTCCCAGGATGCGGCGCAGAATATCATCTTCAGCCCCTGAAGAGGAACCAAAGGCCCTTGACTTTGCTTAATGACTGAACTAGTATTATTTTGTCCTGATGAAACGTTCCTGGCTGAAGTTTTCTGCAGACAAAAGGCAGGTGGAGGAGATGGTGGGAGACCACCATCTGCTCCTTCAGAGTTGTCCCTCGCATCCGACAGCCCAGCTAGTCCCCGGGCTACTGTCCGACCCAGAAGACACCTCCAATAATGAAGGTCAAGAGCAGCAACGATTTCCGTGTGTGTGACGAGGTCTGTTACGAACTCTTTCCTTCAGTTCTCTAAAGGCATATGGGGCGATTTCCAGGGAATCCGCCTGCAATGCAGGAGACGTGGGTTCAGTCCCTGGGTCGAGAAGATCCCGTGAAGGAGGAAATGGCAACCCATTCCAGGATTCTTGCCTGGAGAATCCCATGGATGGAGGAGCCTGCTGGGCTACAGT
Source organism: Madoqua kirkii (assembly GCA_006408675.1). Classification (NCBI taxonomy): domain Eukaryota; kingdom Metazoa; phylum Chordata; class Mammalia; order Artiodactyla; family Bovidae; genus Madoqua; species Madoqua kirkii. Next base: position 29,420 of record SJYC01110526.1, read on the forward strand.
CCACGGGGTCTCAGAGAGCGGGACACGACCGAGCAATGACACTTTCAGGGACTTCCCTGGTGGTCCAGGGTTAAGACTCCATGCTTCCAATGCAGGGGATGTGGATCTATTCACTGCTCAGGGAACTAAGATCCCACATGTTATGCAGCAAAAATAAAATAATAAAACGTGAGACTACAATAGAAAACAGAAGGCAGCAAGTCATAGGGTGGCAGAGAGCGGGACACGACTCAAGTGTCTTAGCACGCACTCACGCCACACTGTTTCAGCTAACTTTAACATCTGTTCACCCTAATTCGTCTTCTTTTTCAGAACGTTACTGGTTATCCTTATTCATATCTTTAAATGTACTTTAGAATCAGATGGTCTGGTAAGAAATATGGTTGATAGTTTGATGTAATTGCACTTACAGCTTGACTTAGGGAGAACTGAAATCTTTTTGGAATGCTTTATCCACAATTATATCTTTCCTTTGCTATATTTTTTGTTGAGTTCTCAGGAGTGTAAATATTTTTCATCTTGAGTTTTCATAATAATTAGTAAATTTAGTATAGGGCTTTCCAAGTGGCCCAGTGATAAAGAAGGTGCCTGCCAGTGCAAAGAGGTACAAGAGATGTGGGCTCAATCCCTGGATCGAGAAGATCCCCAGGAACAGGAAACGGCAACCCACTCCAGTATTCTTGCCTGGAGAATCCCATGGAAAGGGGGTCCTTTCGGGCTACAGTCCATGGGGCCACAAAGAGGTGGACATGACTGAGCGAATGAGCACGCACACATTAAATGTGGGGGGGGATACATGTATACCTGCGGCTAATTCTTGCTGATGTATGACAAAAGCCATCACAATATTGTAAAGTATTCTCTAATTAAAATAAATATTAAAATGTACCATTAAAAATAATTCTGAAATGATCAATCTTGATAGTATCAATATAAATGATTTTATAATTTTGTTCATAATCTACTCATATTGCTATGATGATTTTTATCAATAGATTTACAAATATGAACACTTCTTACTATCCTAGAATGGATCTCTGTGTATCACCCTTTAAAAGTGTTGCTTTGTTCTGTTTGACAATATTTTAGTATTTTTAGATACTGAAAAAGAGACATCTGTAAATTTCTTGTTAGGGTCTGAAAGTCTTACCTTCATAAAAATGATGAAAATTCCCCTGATTTTCTAGCATTCTAACTAACTGCTCCTTAAAGTTGTGCTAAATTTTCCCTGTAAAACTGCCCAGAACTGGTGTGTTTTTTGGAGGGAAAAAAACTCTTTCATAACCTTTTCTCTAGATTTTCTGGAAAATTCGCTCATTAACGTAGCTTTCTCACTGTCAGGTTGAGTAATTCGCATTTTCCTAGAAAATTACCTGCTCCGTGAGCGTTTTCATTTCTCCCCATGGAGTTAAGCGAACCTTTTCTTTCTAGTGGTTTTTCCGTTTCTTCTGCTTTCGTGGTTATTTTCACAATAGCATTTATTATTTCATGTGTTTTTCTCCTTTTTAAGATTGCTGCTTAAAGGTGCATCTATTGCATGGAGAGTTCTGAAGAATTACCACTTGGTCAGATACAGCACGTTTCTGTCCGGTTTGCTTGTTTGCTTACGGCTGTGACGGGTCTCTGTTGCTGCACGCCGCTCTCTCTAGTTGTGGGGTGTGGGGGCCGCTCTTCGTTGCGGTGCGTGGGCGCTCGGCTCGTGGGGTTCGGAAGTTGTGGCCCCCGGGCTTAGTTACCCCTTGACCTGTGGAACCTCCCCAACCAGGGATGGAAGCCGTGTCCCCTGCACTGGCAGGCGGATTCCTAACCACTGGACCACCAGGGAAGTCTGCATCCTTCGGTTTCCTAATGCAGGAGTTTCTGCTTTTATATTTGCCTCTCCTTCCTTACTCTCGTGCTTATTTTGTGTTTACCCCCTAATTTTTCAGCAGTATGGCCAATTAATTCCTTTTCATTCTTCTTGTCTATTAAGGTTATTTTTAGGACAAGTTCTCCTGGGATCACTGCTTTAAAGGGGTCCCTCAGGTTCTGATGGGCTGTGCTCTCCTTTGGATTTTCTCATATTCTTCCTTTTTCTCTTTAACTTAAGAGTTGCGCTGCGATCTTCATCTCCTTGTAGTGAAAGGAACAATAGAATAGTCTGACTCGTGAAGGAGGAGGATCACCCTAAACCATGAGTTGCAGAGGCAGGAAGTGTCCCTTTGCTGGGCTCGTTGTGTGCTAGGGATGCTAGGGGACGACAGGGCGCGTGTTCAGGACTCCGAGTCCCACTTTTTGACTGTGTGTGAATATATTGGCACCACCTCAAAGCCATAACCACCGCCCGCAGCCCGGGGAGCTGGGGCTCTTTCTTTCCTGACTCCCTCAGTTGAGTCGGAGACACAGCTACCACTCTGCCTTCACTCGGGATTTTTGGCAAGTTCCAGAGGGAGTCAAAAATTGAGCCAGAGAGACACAAGGGCCCATTGTGAGAAATGGCCTGGAGGGCTGCAGAATCTGGCAGGCCTGGGGCCCACCCTGGGCTCAGGAGGATGGCCCCGCGCCAGGCCTTGGGG
>SJYC01110527.1:0-17382 GCA_006408675.1 Madoqua kirkii
AGACTCATCCATCCACTAACCACCCATCCACCCAGCCACCATCCATCTCTCCATTCTTCTACACAGCCATGTAACCACCCACCCTCCATTCACTCATCTCTCCATCTGTCCACCTGCCTGTCCATCCATCCTTCCGTTAGCCTATCTATCTGTCTATCCATCCACCCACTCACACATCCACTATCCATTCATCCAACCATCCATCCACCTGTCAGTCCTTCTATCCATCCATCCATCCACCCAGCCATCCTCCATTCACTCATCTCTCCATCTGTCCATCTGTCTGTCCATCCATCCCTCTGTCAGTCCCTCTGTCCATCCACCCACTCATCCGTTCATCCATCCAGCCTGTAAGAATGTGTGTGTTGCTTTAACCCACCACCAGGAAGCTCCCAGGGCCGCAGGAGCAGACCGCCCTAGACCAGTGCCTCAGACAGCACACTCCGCCTCTTAGTCCGGGGCCGGGAGTCTGATGACCACGTGTGGGCCGTGCAGGACCTTCACAGGCTCTGGTGGAGAATCTGGGCCCGGCCCCTCTCGGCTCCTGGAGGCACCTGCAGGGCGGAGGCCCCTGGTCTGCTTCCACCCTCACGCCCCCATCTCTTGCATTTGGACTGAGGTCCCAAAGGCCCCTCCCTGTGTAGCTCCTGGAGCCCAGGTGTGGGGGTTCAGGGGGACAGCTTTCAGCCTCAGCGAGCTGCTCGCTGCCCGCCAGGCTCCCAGGGCCTGGAGCAAGTTCCACCTGGGGACTTGGACTCCTGGGTCCTCAACCCCCTCCCTTTCACTTCAGCTGGTCCACCCCATGCCCCCCACTGTGCTCAGGGAGCCCAGCCTGTCTGCATCCCCTGGGGTGCCAGCCCCCTCCAGCCACTTCTCCTGCCCCCATGAGTCCCCCAGGCTTGCCCCCCTGCAAGCCTCGCCTGCCTCAGTCTCTGTTTCTCATCTCTGGGACATGCTCTCATTTAGGAGCGGTGGGCCCCCACTCCAGTGAGCGTGTCCTGTCTCTTATACACATCTACTTCTCCTGCCCCCATGAGTCCCCCAGGCTTGCCCCCCTGCAAGCCTCGCCGCCTCAGTCTCTGTTTCTCATCTCTGGGACATGCTCTCATTTAGGAGCGGTGGGCCCCCACTCCAGCGCTTCCTGAAGCAGGCCCTGCTCAAAGGGGGGGCTCGAGACCCTGCAAGGTGCCACCATTGCCAAAGAGGCGGAAGCAGGCCTAGGTCCCGGACGGGCCGGGGGTGGGGGTGAAGGAGGCGGCTGCTCACGCTGGGGTCACTTAGAGCCGGCCTGAGAGGGTGGCACTGGAAGGGGGCAAGGTTCCGGTGTGGGGGTTGGGCCAGAGCCATCTGGTCACCCCGTGTGTTCTGACCACGGGAGCTGGCACTGCCCCCGGAATGTGCCCCTGGACCACTCGCACCTCGACTGGGATGTTGGCCTTTCCCATGGATGATGACTGGGAGCAAGGCGGTGGGGGGGGTCACTTGGGCTACCCACTCACGGGGCACGCGTGGCCCAGGCGTACACACTCAGGCAGCTGTGCGAACCAGGCACACACCCGCGGGGACAGCTCACGCAGGCAGCCCATGAGGACTGTGGGCACGCGAGCCCTTTGTTCGCACAGACGGCCACTCCTCGGCCATGTCCCTGTGTCCTGGCGGGCATGGGCTCTCTGGTCGCTGGCTGATCCATAGACCTGCCCTCCAGGACACCCTGTCCTCGGTGCTGGCTCTCACCTGCCCATCAAGAACCTGACCCAGGAAGTGTTTCCGATGCTGGCAGCCAGCCTGGACCTGAAGCCCAGACCCTCCCTGACTAGGGCCCGTCAGGAACCGTCGGGGCCCAGAATACGGTGGGCCTTCCTGCTTGGCCTCGGACGGAAGGTAGTGACACGGTCCAGAGGGAGGGCCTTGTGCTGTCCTGGAAGATAGTGCCCTTGTGGCCCAAGGATGAGTCGTGGGTGATGTGGGGGTGGGGGGCCCGGCCCGGGCTGGCCGGCTGGCCCTCCTCCTACATAAGCCTCCGAGCCCGCTGCTCCAGACTTCCCGTCTCTCCTGAGCTCAGAAGTGTGGCCCCGGCTGCAGCCATGAAGTGCCTCCTGCTCGCCCTGGGCCTGGCCCTCGCCTGTGGCGTCCAGGCTGCCCACATCCCCCAGACGGCAGAGCACCTGGACATTAGAAAGGTGTGGGGTCTGGGGTGCAGGGTGGCGCCAGTGGCTGGGGTCCGGGGCTGAGGGGGGCAGGGAAGCCTGGACTGCAGAAGTCTAGCACGGGGCCAGAGGAGGCTGGTCCCCAGACTCTCCCGTTCCCCCTCCATCCCAGGGTGGAGGGAGAGGCCCGTGGGCAGGACGCTGGGCATCAGGGCCTGGGCGGCTGCTGCCAGGAGTGCCATCTGCCCCAGAGAAGGGGGGCGAGACTTGAGGAATTCTGAGCCCGCAGGAGCCCAGCATTCTGGAAGCGCAGTGTCCACACGGACGGGGTCAGTGTTGAGCTGCCCTGTGCCCTTGACCCCCAGCTGCTGGCCTGCTGGGTTCCGGTCAGTTCTGTCTGCCCCGCTGCCCATCTCCTGGGGTGCCTGTTGGGGTCCATGAAGGGCCAGTCCAGGCGCCACCCTGCCCTGTGGACACGTCCCAGAGCCCAGCTCCTGTGCCTCTCCAGGGTTCACGAATGACCCCTTCCCCCACAAATGCTTGGCTTTTCAGGGAAAACCACTAGTGTGTGGAGAAGACCCTCATGGCCCAGAAGACCAAGGACCCTGTTGTCTTCACGGTCAACTGTGAGTGCCCCCAGCCCGGGCCCCACATGCCCTCGGGGCAGCCCCGGTCCACACGGGGCCCCGCCCGACGCTCTGGGGTGCTCACCATCCTGGCAGCAGGAGTGGGCTCGAGTCTGGCCTAGAGCTGCATGCCAGGCCCTGCTTCCTGCCCCCACGGAGGTCATTCTTGGGGTGACGAGGCCTGAGGCCCCCACGCCCTCCTGCTCCATTGGCACCTCCTGCTTAGCAAAGGTGGAGGCCGGGGCAGGCGGCCTGTGCACTGCGGGGTGGGTTTAGTGGATAGACATGTGGCCACCTCTCTGTTCACTAACTGGCCTGCGGCTCCTTAAAAATCTCCAAAACAACCAGACCAGTGGGCGGGCGCACTGTGCGTTTGCCTCTCTGATCTGGAACCTGCTTCTGGAACATTCCAGGCCTCACCCCCCAACTCCAGCCCTGGCAGCCTCCCTGGGACACACCCCTGGGCCCCTAGATCCAGCCCCCCTGCCAGGGCCCAGCTGCCCTCTCTCCGATCCACAGGGCCGCTCGCCTCTGCTGTTTGCCACGTCCTCTTTTGCATGTATGTTTCATTTCATGTGTTTATCTATTTTGGGACGCCCCGGGGCTTCCTCGCGGCACGGGCTTTGCTCTAGTTGCGCTGCGCCGGGGCTACGCTCCAGCTGCGGCACAGAGGCATCTCTCACTACAGGCTCTAGGGCGCACGGCTCCCGTCGTTGCAGCCCGTGGGCTCGGCAGCTGCGGCTCCTGGGCTCTAGAGCGCAGCTTAATAGTTATAGTGGGGTTACTCTGCAGCCTGCGGGATCTTCATGGACCAGGGATCGAACCCATGTCTCCTGCGTTGGCAGGTGGATTCTTTGCTACTGAGCCACCAGGGAAGGCCCCCCATCCTCTTTCTGAAAGGCAGTGGGCGTGGTGGGGACCCCCCTGCTTCTCGCCTGCAGGACCTCGGGTCTGCCGGGGAAGGTGTCTGGACTCATCATCGCCCTGCTCCCAGTCAAGCTGGGATGAGGACCCCAAGGGTGCAGGGTCTCCCCACACTCCCCCAAGCCCCTCACCTCTGAAAGACAGAGCCATCACCACCCTTCCTCTTGAAATACTCTCCCTCTGTCTCCACTCTTTGCAGCCCATGTATCACCCCCAGACTCAGGTTCCACCCTGAACTATTGGTTGATTGCTCATGGACCTGGGCACCTACCCTCAGGGAGGGGGCCCACCTGGGACTTAGTGCCTGGGGGTGTGGACCAATAACTGACTGAGTGGACGCCAAGTACAGGACACGGGAAGCAGTCTGCCCAAGCGGCGGTGGGCACACAGAGCGGCTTTGCCGTAGCATCAGCATGTCAGAACTGCCTCCGGTCTCGGCCCGGGTGCGGGAGGGCTGGTCTCAGCTGGGGGATGCTGTCGGAAGAGTCCTGGTTGGGGGTCCATCAGACTAGTGCAGCCAGAGGTGGGCTTTCTGCACCCGGTAGAGAGGGCGTCCACTCGGTGTCTGGAGGGGGTACTGCCTGCCCAGTGGCTGCCGTGGGAAACAGCGCTCCCAGGTGACGCTCTGGGCCCCCCGACAGTTGCGGCGGAGGGATCAGAAGAGATTTCAGGCTCCATTCCGGCCCCTTTTCCAGATCACAGGGAAAGGAAGATTTCTGTGCTGGACACAGACTACAGCAGCTACGTGATCTTCTGCATGGAGGGCCCCATGCCCATCGATGAGGGCAGCGCGATGTGCCAGTGTCTGGGTACGTGGGGACCCTGCAGAGCGTGTCTGGAGGAGCTGCACCTCACTGAGACGGGACTCTTGGTGGAACTGTGAATAAGGGACACTCGAGAGCCCCAAGCTTCACGGCCCCTGGCAGCAGGAAGGGGAGGGGTCTACCTTGCCGGCCCCCAGGGGACACGCAAGCCAAAGTCCCAGCCTTGGCGCCAGCCACTGGTGGTCAGATGTAGGCGACACGTAGGGGGCAGAGTGCTTGGGACAAAGTCTGGGACAGGTGAGCTGGCTGAGGCAGAAGGCTCAGTGGTTTCTCCCCAAAAGGAGGGGCCTCGCTGCCCAGTGGGCAGAACTGGCTGACACTAATCCAGCAGTCTTCTAGGAGGAGACTTTTAATGACTTCAGAACACTTTCAGATATGAAAGCAACTTTAAAGGGCGACCTTCTGACCGAAGTAAATATAGCGGTGATGCTGCCCTTGCTCCCAAGGGGGCCGTGGGTACCAGGCAGTTGCGGCTCCTGGTCCTAAGTCAACCTGCTCTGGGTGAGGGGGACCAGCCTAGTGGGGCAGGGGGCAGCCTTTCCTCTCGTGACCGTGCAGACACCCCGGCACCACCCCAGGGAGGAAGCGGAGAGGAACGGGGCTGAGGGAGTCGGGCAGGGGCCCAAGGCTTGCAGACCACCCTGGGAGGCGGGGCAGGACCGAGCTCCTGGAGCCCCAGCACACTGGTGCCTCCTTCCTAGGCTTGCGCTGGGGTGGAGCCCGCGGGGTCTCTGGGGTCTCTGGGCTCTCAGGACTGGGGCTGCCTCAGGGCCTGACATCCTGCCCCACAGCCAGGACCCCGGAGGTGGACGACGAGGCCATGGAGAAATTCGCTGGGGCCCTGGCGTCGCTCTGGAGGACATGCAGATGGTCCTGGACCTGCGCCGGGGGGCGGGTGAGCTCAGCCTCCCGGGAGGAGGGGGTGGGGTGCAGCTCCCCATGGGGGCCCCCTCCCCACCCCCTGCCAGGCCCCTCTTCCCGGGGCGTCCAGTCCCATCCTGACTGCCCCACGTGTCTCCCTCCCCCACAGGGCAGTGCCAAGTCTAGGTGAGCCCCTGCCAGCACCTCTGGGGTAAGCTGCCCGCCCTGCCCCACGTCCTGGGCACACACATTGGGTAGGGGCTGTTGGTAGGGCCTGGGATCCCCATTAGGCCCGGGACCCCCACATGAGAATAGCTGGAAGCTGGAGTCCCTCCTGGTGACTGCAGAGCCGGCTGGCTGTGTGCCCACTCTTGTGGGATGACCTGTGTCCTGGCCTCACTCACACGCTGACCCCCTCCAGCTCCTTCCAAGCAGAGCTAAGGGCCAAGGTGGAGGCCCAGGAAGTGAGCACCTAAGGGGGAGGCTAGGGGGGGTCCTTCTTCCGAGGAGGGGCTATCCTGAACCCCCAGCCAGGGAGAAGCTGGCAAGGGTCTGGCAGGTGCCCCAGGAATCACAGGGGAGCCCCATGTCCATTTTAGGGCCCAGGAGCCTTGGCTCTTCTGGGGACAGACAACACCACCCCTGCCTCCCCCATTAGGGAGACAAGGAGGGACCGGGACTGCAGTCACCCCTCCTGGGACCCAGGCCCCTCCAGGCCCCTCCTGGGGCCTCCTGCTCAGAGCCGCTCTTGCTTCAGCAATAAAGGCGTAAACCTGTGCTCTCCCTTCTGAGTCTTTCCTGGACTACGGGCAGGGAGTGGAGGTGGGAATGGCTCAGAGGGTGACGGCAGGACCTACTGGGAAGGGTGATGTCTGCCCGCCCCCGCCCCTGGCGCAGCCTCCTCTGTCCTGGGGGCTGTCAGACTCAATTTTCCTTTACTCTTCACCCACATCTACTATCGCAGGGCTGCAGAAACCTTATTTGCTGGTAGGGCTGTTCACCCTGGAAATCATAGATTTTCATTTATGTTTCTTAACAAAATAGATTTCTTGGTGCCTCTTGCCCTCCCCAGAGGTGGGGGTGTCAGAGCTCCAGGGCAGGGGGGGCCGTGGCCTGCTCTGTGGGTGCATCCACAGGGGAGCATCAGAGAGGCAGGGCCGCTGGCCCCGCCCTCTTGGAGTTCAGGCCCCCTCCCCACGGGAGCCACGGCCAGGCTGATCCACGCCCCCAAGAGAGAAACGGGAGCGAGAAACGTTCCGCCGTTTCAGCTTCCTAAGCCCCTGCACGGTACTGAGGGCGCTTCTTTCTCTCTGCAAGAGGCAGGAGGATGGGATTGGGCGGACTGTCCAGCCACGCAACCTTTAGCTCTGATGCCAGCTCAGGGCTGGGCCAGACCCCAGGCCATTCAGCTCCACACCCTGGCTCTCAGCTGACACGAAACCCCTCCAGGAGGAAAGCTCCCAGGCAGGAAAAGAGGAGGCAGGCCAAGACCCGGCCCCCGGGCGGTGGGAAGGACGGAAGCGCCTTTCTCTGACCGCCCAGGGCAGCGGCCATCCTGGCCAGGTGCTGCCAGGGGCTGCAGGCCAGCCTGCTCGATGTCCTGCTGTCACCGCCCCTCGTCTGTCCCCTACCTGTAAAATGGGGTGCGCAGAAGGGGCGACCCCGTGTGCCCCGGGTGAGGATGGAGGGGGAAATCAGCCAGCCTGCTCCCGGGCAGCGTCCACGCAGGAAGTGCTCCGTGACCACCAGCGGCCAGCATGGCTGCCCCCCACCCCCTTCCTGCGACCCCGCCTTCTCCACCATCACCACCGCCCATCAGGGCCTCCGTCTCCCCAGACGTCTGGGCCAGCCCAAGACGCTGTGACAGCTCCTCAGAGGGCACCTCCTGCCAGCAACACTAGGCCAAGTGACCTCCGACTGTCGAAGGGTAAAGAAGCGGTGGTGTGCACACTGTAAGGCGGATAACCGGCAGGGACCTGCTGCACAGCGCAGGGAACTCCACGCGCGCCATGCGGCAGCCTGCGTGGGAGGGGAGTTTGGGGGAGAATGGGCACTTGTATATGGATGTCGGGCTCCCTTCTCTGTTCACCTGAGACCATAATAACAGTGTTGCTAATCAGCTATCCCCAGTACAAAATAAAAGGCTTCGTTTAAAGAAGAAAATGTGGTACATACATACATTGGGATATTATCCAGTCATAAAAAAATAGCGAATTAATGCTGTTTACAGCAACATGGATAGACCCAGAGATGACCACACTGAGTGAAGTCAGACAGCAAAAGACAAATATCATATGATATCGCTTATTTGTGGGATCTGAAAAAATACGGTACAAATGAACTTATTTACAAGATAGAAATAGAGTCACAGATGTAAAAAAACAAACATAGTTACCAGGGGGAAGAGGGAAGGGATAAACTGGGAGATTGGGATTGACGTATCCACACTACTATATATAAAGTAGATAACTAATAAGGACCTGCTGTGCAGCATAGGGAACTCTAGTCAATACAGTTGCCTGTATGGGGAAAGAATCTTAAAAAGAGTGGATATATGCATGTGTATAACTGATTCACTTTGCTGTTCAGCAGAACAGCGTAAATCAACACAACAGTGTAAATCAACTAAAAATTAATTTTAAAAACAAGAAAAACATAGTCAATCAAAAGCAAGCAGAGCCGACCGTGGCAGAGTTTAATAGGAAACTTTCCAAAAGACCACGGGTGGGCCAGACTCTCAGTCTGAACAGGATGGTGTGAACCCGTCTGCCCCTGGTATTTCTCAAAGTGGTGTAAGTGCTAGTCGCTCAGTCGTGTCCAACTCTTTGCCACCTCTCCAGGCTCCTCTGTCCATGGGGTTCTCCAGTCAAGAATACTGGAGTGGGTTGCCATTCCCTTCTCCAGGGAATCTTCCCAGCCCAGGGATTGAACCTGGGTCTCCCACGTTGCAGGCAGTGTTTACTGTCTGAGCCACCGGGGAAGCCTTCATCTCTCCCTGCTTCTCCCCAGATGTGTACACACCCAACGTCAGAGCTTCCAAGCACAAGAAGCAAAGCTGATGAGCTGAGAGGAGAGAGAACAGACCTACGATTCACCCTGGGGCTGGACATGCCTCTGAGGGAGTCGGGCAGGGGCCCAAGGCTTGCAGACCACCCTGGGAGGCGGGGCAGGACCGAGCTCCTGGAGCCCCAGCACACTGGTGCCTCCTTCCTAGGCTTGCGCTGGGGTGGAGCCCGCGGGGTCTCTGGGGTCTCTGGGCTCTCAGGACTGGGGCTGCCTCAGGGCCTGACATCCTGCCCCACAGCCAGGACCCCGGAGGTGGACGACGAGGCCATGGAGAAATTCGCTGGGGCCCTGGCGTCGCTGCTGGAGGACATGCAGATGGTCCTGGACCTGCGCCGGGGGGCGGGTGAGCTCAGCCTCCCGGGAGGAGGGGGTGGGGTGCAGCTCCCCATGGGGGCCCCCTCCCCACCCCCTGCCAGGCCCCTCTTCCCGGGGCGTCCAGTCCCATCCTGACTGCCCCACGTGTCTCCCTCCCCCACAGGGCAGTGCCAAGTCTAGGTGAGCCCCTGCCAGCACCTCTGGGGTAAGCTGCCCGCCCTGCCCCACGTCCTGGGCACACACATTGGGTAGGGGCTGTTGGTAGGGCCTGGGATCCCCATTAGGCCCGGGACCCCCACATGAGAATAGCTGGAAGCTGGAGTCCCTCCTGGTGACTGCAGAGCCGGCTGGCTGTGTGCCCACTCTTGTGGGATGACCTGTGTCCTGGCCTCACTCACACGCTGACCCCCTCCAGCTCCTTCCAAGCAGAGCTAAGGGCCAAGGTGGAGGCCCAGGAAGTGAGCACCTAAGGGGGAGGCTGGGGGGGGTCCTTCTTCCGAGGAGGGGCTATCCTGAACCCCCAGCCAGGGAGAAGCTGGCAAGGGTCTGGCAGGTGCCCCAGGAATCACAGGGGAGCCCCATGTCCATTTTAGGGCCCAGGAGCCTTGGCTCTTCTGGGGACAGACAACACCACCCCTGCCTCCCCCATTAGGGAGACAAGGAGGGACCGGGACTGCAGTCACCCCTCCTGGGACCCAGGCCCCTCCAGGCCCCTCCTGGGGCCTCCTGCTCAGAGCCGCTCTTGCTTCAGCAATAAAGGCGTAAACCTGTGCTCTCCCTTCTGAGTCTTTCCTGGACTACGGGCAGGGAGTGGAGGCGGGAATGGCTCAGAGGGTGACGGCGGGACCTACTGGGAAGGGTGATGTCTGCCCGCCCCCGCCCCTGGCGCAGCCTCCTCTGTCCTGGGGGCTGTCAGACTCAATTTTCCTTTACTCTTCACCCACATCTACTATCGCAGGGCTGCAGAAACCTTATTTGCTGGTAGGGCTGTTCACCCTGGAAATCATAGATTTTCATTTATGTTTCTTAACAAAATAGATTTCTTGGTGCCTCTTGCCCTCCCCAGAGGTGGGGGTGTCAGAGCTCCAGGGCAGGGGGGGCCATGGCCTGCTCTGTGGGTGCATCCATAGGGGAGCATCAGAGAGGCAGGGCCGCTGGCCCCGCCCTCTTGGAGTTCAGGCCCCCTCCCCACGGGAGCCACGGCCAGGCTGATCCACGCCCCCAAGAGAGAAACGGGAGCGAGAAACGTTCCGCCGTTTCAGCTTCCTAAGCCCCTGCACGGTACTGAGGGCGCTTCTTTCTCTCTGCAAGAGGCAGGAGGATGGGATTGGGCGGACTGTCCAGCCACGCAACCTTTAGCTCTGATGCCAGCTCAGGGCTGGGCCAGACCCCAGGCCATTCAGCTCCACACCCTGGCTCTCAGCTGACACGAAACCCCTCCAGGAGGAAAGCTCCCAGGCAGGAAAAGAGGAGGCAGGCCAAGACCCGGCCCCCGGGCGGTGGGAAGGACGGAAGCGCCTTTCTCTGACCGCCCAGGGCAGCGGCCATCCTGGCCAGGTGCTGCCAGGGGCTGCAGGCCAGCCTGCTCGATGTCCTGCTGTCACCGCCCCTCGTCTGTCCCCTACCTGTAAAATGGGGTGCGCAGAAGGGGCGACCCCGTGTGCCCCGGGTGAGGATGGAGGGGGAAATCAGCCAGCCTGCTCCCGGGCAGCGTCCGCGCAGGAAGTGCTCCGTGACCACCAGCGGCCAGCATGGCTGCCCCCCACCCCCTTCCTGCGACCCCGCCTTCTCCACCATCACCACCGCCCAGCAGGGCCTCCGTCTCCCCAGACGTCTGGGCCAGCCCAAGACGCTGTGACAGCTCCTCAGAGGGCACCTCCTGCCAGCAACACTAGGCCAAGTGACCTCCGACTGTCGAAGGGTAAAGAAGCGGTGGTGTGCACACTGCTGTGTGTAAGGCGGATAACCGGCAGGGACCTGCTGCACAGCGCAGGGAACTCCACGCGCGCCATGCGGCAGCCTGCGTGGGAGGGGAGTTTGGGGGAGAATGGGCACTTGTATATGGATGTCGGGCTCCCTTCTCTGTTCACCTGAGACCATAATAACAGTGTTGCTAATCAGCTATCCCCAGTACAAAATAAAAGGCTTCGTTTAAAGAAGAAAATGTGGTACATACATACATTGGGATATTATCCAGTCATAAAAAAATAGCGAATTAATGCTGTTTACAGCAACATGGATAGACCCAGAGATGACCACACTGAGTGAAGTCAGACAGCAAAAGACAAATATCATATGATATCGCTTATTTGTGGGATCTGAAAAAATACGGTACAAATGAACTTATTTACAAGATAGAAATAGAGTCACAGATGTAAAAAAACAAACATAGTTACCAGGGGGAAGAGGGAAGGGATAAACTGGGAGATTGGGATTGACGTATCCACACTACTATATATAAAGTAGATAACTAATAAGGACCTGCTGTGCAGCATAGGGAACTCTAGTCAATACAGTTGCCTGTATGGGGAAAGAATCTTAAAAAGAGTGGATATATGCATGTGTATAACTGATTCACTTTGCTGTTCAGCAGAACAGCGTAAATCAACACAACAGTGTAAATCAACTAAAAATTAATTTTAAAAACAAGAAAAACATAGTCAATCGAAAGCAAGCAGAGCCGACCGTGGCAGAGTTTAATAGGAAACTTTCCAAAAGACCACGGGTGGGCCAGACTCTCAGTCTGAACAGGATGGTGTGAACCCGTCTGCCCCTGGTATTTCTCAAAGTGGTGTAAGTGCTAGTCGCTCAGTCGTGTCCAACTCTTTGCCACCTCTCCAGGCTCCTCTGTCCATGGGGTTCTCCAGTCAAGAATACTGGAGTGGGTTGCCATTCCCTTCTCCAGGGAATCTTCCCAGCCCAGGGATTGAACCTGGGTCTCCCACGTTGCAGGCAGTGTTTACTGTCTGAGCCACCGGGGAAGCCTTCATCTCTCCCTGCTTCTCCCCAGATGTGTACACACCCAACGTCAGAGCTTCCAAGCACAAGAAGCAAAGCTGATGAGCTGAGAGGAGAGAGAACAGACCTACGATTCACCCTGGGGCTGGACATGCCAGCCCCTTCGAGCAAGTGACCGAGGGGACAGAGTAAATCCGAACAGTGAGTGGCGACCTGCGCTGCACGACCAGCCGGCAGGGTCTGGCTGGCTCGAACGGAACACTCCGCCCGACACCAGGACATGCCTCTTCCCCCACCATGGACCAGTCACCAAGATAGCCCGTACTCCAGACCCCACAGGTGAAGGGCCCCGTCCTCCAAGGCTGCCCCCAGAGCCCACTGCAGACGCCACTTGGAGCTGTACCGACCCTCTGACCACTCCACTCCGGGCTGAAGATGAAGGTTCCAGTGACGCCCTCCTCGGGTGTGATTAATCTGCTAGAGCAGCTCACAGAGCTCTGAGGAGCATTTGACTCACTCGATCACTGGCGATTTATAAAGATTATACCGCAGGAAGAGCCAGGCGGGAGAGCTGTGTAGGGCAAGGAACGGGAAGGGCTGAGAAACGTCCGTGCCAGGTGTATCACTTGGGGCCCGAGTCTCCACGTGCTCACCAGCCTTGTGAATACAATACACCTCCACGACCTTGACTGCACACCCTGTGCTTTGGGTTTATTCTTTGTGTGTGCGTGGATGCTCAGCGGTGTCGACTCTGTGCAATCCCGTGGCGATTTATAAAGATTATACCGCAGGAAGAGCCAGGCGGGAGAGCTGTGTAGGGCAAGGAACGGGAAGGGCTGAGAAACGTCCGTGCCAGGTGTATCACTTGGGGCCCGAGTCTCCACGTGCTCACCAGCCTTGTGAATACAATACACCTCCACGACCTTGACTGCACACCCTGTGCTTTGGGTTTATTCTTTGTGTGTGCGTGGATGCTCAGCGGTGTCGACTCTGCAATCCCGAGGACTGCAGCCCGCCAGGCTCCTCTGTCCATGGAATTCTCCAGGCAAGAATACTGGAGTGGGTCGCCATGTCCTCCTCCAGGGGACCTTCCCAAACCAGGGATCGAACCCCCATCTCTTGCATCTCCTGCATTGGCAGGCAGAATCTTTAGCACTGAGCCACCTGGGAAGCTAAAGAAAACTGTACCAGGACACGAGTAGCAAATTATTCAAAACCAGCAACAGAGAAAAAATTCAGGGGAAAAAAAGGAGCAAAGTTAAGGATGGCAGCACTTTTAAGAATGATTTTTGCTGGAAATTGTGGTTTTATACACTCCATGAGGTTAAAGAAAGCCCCTTCTGTTTCTATTTAAATAAAAGGTTTTGTTTTGGCTTGCTTTTAACCAAGAATTGCTGTTCAACTCTAACCAACATGTTCTCTGCTTTGAGATAACCAAATCATTTTTCTTTAACCTACTGAGGTTGTAAATTGCATTAATATGTTTTATAACATCAGATGATCCTTGCATTGCTGAGGAAAAAACAGTCACGATGGACTGTTATCCAGTGGTGATTTGATTTTCTATTCATGCCCTGGGGTACATTTTCCACTTACATTCTAGGCAAGCGTTCTTATACTGTTGTGTCTTTTCTTTCTAAACACCAGCTGATCAAACACAAATGAGATCTATCTACCTTCCAAGTGACAGAGCTCAAGTTAAACATATTAGAAATAATATCATATGGATGTCAGTTTAAAGAAGTACCATATTCTTTACTACCAGCCTCTGGTTCTTTCCACAGAAGGAATGATTACAGTAGCTATTAAACTAAAGACATCTCCACTGCTATATAAACGTGTCATAGTTATTAAAATAATTATACTTTTAATAATTGCATTATTCAGTTCAGTTCAGTTCCGTCGCTCAGTCATATCCGACTCTGCGACTCCATGGATGGCAGCATGCCAGGCCTCTCTGTCCACCACCAACTCTTGGAGCTTACCCAAGCTCATGTCCATTTAGTCAGTGATGCCATCCCACCATCTCATATTCTGTCATCCCCTTCTCCTCCCACCTTCAATCTTTCCCAGCATCAAGGTCTTTTCTAATGAGTCAGTTCTTTGCATCAGGTGGCCAAAGTATTGGAGTTTCAGCTTCAGCATCAGTCCCTTCAATGAATATTCAGGACTTATCTCCTTTAGGATGGACTGGTTAGATCTCCTTGTAGTCCAAGACTCTCAAGAGTCTTCTCCAACACCACAGTTCAGAAGCATCAATTCTTTGGCACTCAGCTTTTTCACAGTCCAACTCTCACATCCATACATGACTACTGGAAAAACCATAGCCTTGACTATATGGACCTTTGTTGACAAAGTATTGTCTCTGCTTTTGAATATACTATCTAGGTTGGTCATAACTTTGCATCCAAGGAGTAAGTGTCTTTTAATTTCATGGCTGCAGTTGCCATCTGCAGTGATTTTAGAGCCCCCCCCAAAATAAAATCTGCCACTGTTTCCACTGTTTCCCCTTCTATTTGCCATGGGGACTGGATGCCATGATCTTAGCTTCCTGAATGTTGAGCTTTAAGCCAACTTTTCACTCTCTTTCACTTTCATCAAGAGGCTCTTTAGTTCTTCTTCACTTTCTGCCATAAGGGTGGTATTATCTGCATATCTGAGGTTGTTGATATTTCTCCCAGCAATCTTGATTTCAGCTTGTGCTCCCTCCAGCCGAGTGTTTCTCATGATGTACTCTGCATATAAGTTAAATAAGCAGGGTGACAATATATAGCCTTGACGTACTCTTTTTTTTATTTGGAACCAGTCTGTTGTTCCATGTCCAGTTCTAACTGTTGCTTCCTGATCTGCATACAGATTTCTCAAGAAGCATGTCAGGTGGTCTAGTATTCCCATCTCTTTCAGAAATTTCCACAGTTTATTGTGATCCACACAGTCAAAGGCTTTGGCATAGTCGATAAAGCAGAAATAGATGTTTTTCTGGGACTCTCTTGCTTTTTCCATGATCCAGCAGATGTAGGCAATTTGATCTCTGGCTCCTCTGCTTTTTCTAAAACCAGGTTGAACATCTGGAAGTTCACGGTTCACATATTGCTTTTTACTTTTAAATAATTTTGTTCTAGAGAATGGCTTAGAAAATAGCTGTTTCCCAGAATTTAACACATTGTTCAACCAGACATATTCTTAGCAGCACTCAAGACTTTCTGTGAAGTGGGTGTCTTTGTAAACTCTGATCACACAGAGCTCATTCTCAACCACATTTCCTGCTCTGTGGCCCCAGTCTTTCCTTCAAGCCTCCCTTCTGAGCTTCGTGTTATCTTTTGCTGAATTTCCCAAGGAGAAGGCAGAGACTCTGGTTTCAGAATGTGTGTTTCCCTGAAAGAGACAGCAAGCAGACCTTGCATTAGACTGTCTCATCTGAGATACTCGTCCTGCTCTCGGCCGTGTTTCTGGGCTTAGGGCCATAGTCTGCCCCGCAGGGAAGACTAGCGGGGTTTGGCCCTGGGCTCACGTTTGTTCCCAGGAGTGGTGGAAAAGTCAGAGAAACATATTTTGCATTCTTTAAAAGAGAATCTTTATTATTGGCGTTACTAAACCAAACTTGGATCCTCTCACTCACACGCAGTAAAGCCAGTCTCTTGACGCCAGGGTTGTGGTGAAGAAAAGGGCAGTGTTTACCGCAGGTGCCAAGCAAGGAGTCCAAGCCCCCAGTGCTCAGAAGACCCACAATCCCTGAAGGCTTTCAGGGAAGGGCTTTTCCAAGACAGGAGTGGGCTACAGGCCATGTGGGCTACAGGGTATCTGACCAGCTTGTGGACATTCTTCTTATCAGTTACCGCTGAGGCCATCGGGAGCCACCAGGGTCAGCCTTCGGGTTCCACCTGATCTGGGGTCCACCTGGTCTATGAGCAGCATATAGTCACCTTCTTCCCCCTGGTTGGAGGGGCTCAGTATCTGCAGAAAAACTCACAGGACACGGCTCAGGATATTCTCCACAGCCCTTGTTTAGTCGCTAAGTCGTGCCTCACTCTTCTGTGACCCCGTGGACTGTAGCCAGCAGGCTCCACTGTCCTGGGATTCTCCAGGCAGGAATACTGGAGTGGGTGGCCACAGCCCCTGGGGAGGAATTGAATGTCCTGGACTTTGCTTAATGGCTCAGCTATCACTGTGCTTACTTGTGTGACTGTTTCTCTTTCTTCTGTATTTTCTCATTTCTCTGATTAAATGCTCTGGAAGTGCGGAAAAGCTCAGGACGCTAAAGCTTTTTTATAGACAAGAGGCCGGTGGAGGACATGGGGGTGGGGGGATGCCTATTTTGGGGAGGCCCCATAGGGTCCAGCTCAGTTTCATTAGAACATTGGCGAGGGCGTTGACTCCTCCCTGCCCCAGGACATGGTTGGCCATATTTTTCCTGACTTATTTGAACTACAGTCCTGTAAACAAACCATCATCCGAACTCAATCATGCGTCCTCCTAACTCATCCACTCCTGCGTCTATCCCTTCCGCAAACACGGGCCCTGCTGGGAGATGAATGAGCTCATAGCCCTGACCCGGAGCAACTCTATCTCATCTCCCTTGTTTTATGTGTTTTCTCTCAGCAGCCCCACCGTGCTTTTGAGAAATTAGGAGACGAAGAAGGAGTGATGACTCTCCTAGTCGCTCAGTCTAGTCCCAACTTGCTAGACCCAATCCAGACCACGAGTGCTGAGACACGTGCGTGTTGCTGACCTTCAGGAGGCCACTCTGAGAATTAGCACAGTTGCCCAGGAAACAGTCACTGTTTTGGACGCTTCCATTAAGCAAGTCTCAGAACCGAGTCATCCGCAAACACTCAGGTTTTGCAGTCCCGGTAACACGCCTGTCTCATCCGCGCCCTCTTAGCTTCTCCCGTCACGCTCGGGACCAGGATCTCGCCTGCCGCTCGTCGGCTCAGGCTTCAGCACGCGCAGCACCGCCTGGGGCTCTGCCATCGCAGGACCCCGAGCCCCGACACCTGTGAGTGGAATCCCAGTCTCGCTGTGGGCCTGGTCACGGCTCGGTAGCTCCAAACTCCCCTCATGCATGTTGCTGCTGGAAGTCAGACCCAGAGAGACAAGGGCGATGACCTCTTAATCCCTGATTGTGTTTTTACTGTTTCATCTAATGTATCCTAAATATCTTTACTAAGATAATCTTCTCAAAAGTCTCCAACAGCTTCTTATTGGCTAGTGAATTAAGTAAAATGTTTATCTGACTTTCACTGTCAATCTACATAAGACATATCCACGGTTATTTCATGTTTCTTTGATACACATCATCCTTTCTGCCTCTAGCTTGGCTCCTTCTGTTCCCTCTTGTTAAATTCTTGTCAGCGCTGCGAGTCTGTCTCAGATGTTTCCTCTTCCTTAAAAGGAATGTCCTGCCTACACTCTCTTCTAGGAGTTTTAGTTTCAGGTTCACATTTAAGTCTTTAATCCATTTTGAGTTTATTTTTGTATACAGTGTCAGAAAGTAGTCTGGGTGGATTCTTTTGCATGCAGCTGAAGAGTTTTCCTTACAAGCAAAGCTAGTGGTGCTGATGGAATTCCAGTGGAGCTATTTCAAATCCTGAAAGATGATGCTGTGAAAGTGTTGCACTCAATATGCCCCACATTTGGAAAACTCAGCAGTGGCCACAGGAC
>SJYC01110528.1:0-19899 GCA_006408675.1 Madoqua kirkii
ACTGCAGCCATGAAATTAAAAGATGCTTACTCTTTGGAAGGAAAGTTATGACCAACCTAGACAGCATATTAAAAAGCAGAGGAGACATTACTTTGTCAACAAAGATCCGTCTAGTCAAGGCTATGGTTTTTCCAGTGGTCATGTATGGATGTGAGAGCTGGACTGTAAAGAAAGCTGAATGCCAAAGAATTGATGCTTCTGAACTGTGGTGTTGGAGAAGACTCCTGAGAGTCCCTTGGACTGCAAGGAGATCTAACCAGTCCATCCTAAAGGAGATCAGTCCTGAGTGTTCATTGGAAGGACTGATGCTGAAGCTGAAACTCCAATACTTTGGCCACCTGATGTGAAGAGCTGACTCATTAGAAAAGATCCTGATGCTGGGAAAGATTGAGGGCAGGAGGAGAAGGAGGTAACAGAAGATGAGATAGTTGGATGGCATCACCGACTCAATGGACATGAATTTGGGTAAACTCTGGGAGTTGGTGATGGACAGGGAGGCCTGGCATGCTGCAGTTCGTGGGGTCACAAAGAGTCAGGCACGACTGAGTGACTGAACTGAATTGAAGAGTTTTCCCCGCACTGTTTATTGAAGAGACTGTCTTCCTTGTTGTGTATTCTTGCCTCCTTTGTTGTTGATTAATCAACCATTATAGTTGAGTTCACTTTTGGACTCTGTTCTGGTCCATTGATCTCTGTGTCTGTTTTCATGTCAGTACCGTACTGTTTTGGTGACTGTAGTTTTGAGTTATAGTCTGAAGTCATAGCGCCTGATACCTCCAGCTCTGTTCTTTCTCAAGATTATGTTCTGCTGTTTGGGTCTTTAGTGTCTCCACACAATTTTTAGAATTATTTGTTCTAGTTCTGTGAAAAATGATGCTGGTATTTTGATAAGGATTGCATTGAATCTGTAAAGCTACAGATAGAGTCATTGGGTAGTATAGTCACTTTAACAATATTAACTCTTCCAATCTGTGAGCATGATATATTTTCCCCTCTATATCATCTTCAATTTCTTCTATCAGTTTCTTTCATTGCAGTTTTCTGCGTACAGGTCTTATACCTCCTTGGTTAGAGCCATTCCGCAGTATTTTATTCCTTCTGATACAATTGTGAATGAGATAGTTTTCTTAGTTTCTCTTTCTGATAGCTCATTGTTAGTGTACAGAAAAGCAACAGATTTCTATGTCTTAATTTTGTATCTTGCTGCTTTACTGAATTTACTTATTAGCTTTTTGGTGACATCTTAAGGATTTTCTTAAGAAAATAGCATGGTATGGTAGGACAAGGTGTCACACCATCTGCAAACAGTGGCAGTTTTACTTCTTCCTTTCCAATCTGGAGTTCTTTTCTTTCTTTTTGTCTGAGTCCTGTGACTAGGATTCCCAGTACTATACTGAATAAGTGGCAAGAGTAGATGGACATCCTTGTCTTATTTTTCTGATCTTAGAGGAAATGCTTTCAGTTTTTCCCCATTTATTATAATGTTTACTGTGGGCTTGTCATGTGTGGTCTTTATTATATGCAAGTTTATTCCCTCTAACCCACTTTGTTGAGAGTTTTTAATCATAAAAGTATGTTGAATTTTGTCAGAAGTTTTTCCTGCATCTATTGAGATGATTTTTATTCTTCAGCTCATTAAAGATTTTTATTCTTCGATTTGTTACTGATTTCCATTCTTCAGTTTGTTGATGTGGTATAACACATTGATTGGTTTGTGGATATCTTTGTATTCCTGGGGTAAATCTCACTTGATCATGAGCTTTCAATGTATTTTTGAATTCACTTTGCTAATATTCTGTTGGGTATTTTTGCATCTCTATTCATCAATGATATTGACCTAAGAAAGTTTTTGTCTGGTTTTAGTCAGGGTGATGCTGGCCTCATAGAGAGAGTTTAGAAGCCTTTCCTCCTCTTTGATTTCTTGGAAAAGTTTGAGTAGGATAGGTATTTAACTCTTCTTTAAATGTCTGGGGACTTCCCTGGTGAGCCGGTGGTTGAGAATCCGCCTTCCAGTGCATGGGATGTGGGTTTGATCCCTGGTCAGGGAACCATTAATAAGATCCCACATGCTGCTGGGCAACAAGCCCCTACTGAGCCGCAACCAGTGCAGTGCCCGCGGGCCACGACCAGAGAAAGCCGCGTACAGCAGTGAAGACCCGGCACAACCGGGAAGGGAGGTCCGTAGAGGACGGCTGCGAAGCCGTCTGGCCCTGGACTCCTGCTTGAGGGAATTTTTAAAAAATTATTGATTCAATCTCATTACTGGTAACTGGTCTGTTCATATTTTCTGTTTCTTCCTGGCTCAGTCTTGGGAGATTGTACATGTCTAGGAATGTGTCCGTTTCTTCTAGGTTGTCCATTTTATTGGACATGCGTGGGGGCACACAGTGCCCACCAGTGAGACGCATATCAGCTTCTTGGGACCAGGGCTGGGGCCCCAAGCAGCACGGCATCCTAGAGTGTGTGAAAGCCCGCTGACCCTGCCCAGCCCCACAGTTTCATTCTGAGAAGTGATTTCTTGCTTCTGCACTTACAGGCCCAGGACCTGACCTGCTTCTGAAAGCAGGGGTCTTGGCAGGAGGGGGAGAGGCTAAGGGCCGACGGGGGTCCAGGTCCCCTCCCAGGCCCCCATGTCTGGGGCAGCGCTTGGAAAAGGTTGCCCCGTTTCCCTCCCACAGTGGTCGGTGCCAGCTGCCCCAGGCCAGAGGTGCTTTATTTCCGTCTCTCTCTCTGCATGGTATTCTCTGGAAGCTGAAGGTTCCTAGAAGTTATGAACAGCTTCGCCCTGAAGGGCATGCTTTGTGGTCACGGTTCATAGGAACTTGGGAGACCCTGCAGCTGGGACGTGCCGAGGTTGGTGGCACCCTGATTTCCTAAGCTCGCTGGGGAACAGGGCACTTGTTTCTCCCCGGCTGACCTCCCACCGCCCTGCATCACCCAGTTCTGAGAGCAGAGCGGGGCTGGGGCGCACAGCCTCTCGCATCTGACACCTGTATCCAAACCACCCGTGCTGGTGTTCAGGGGGCCACCTAAGGGGAAGGGCTCCTCACTGCGGGGGTGCCTCTCGTCCCCTCTGAGATCAGAAGTCCCAGTCCAGACGTTGAACGGCCGAGCTCCCTCCATAGGCTCCAGGGAGGGATCCATGCCCCCCCCCGCCCCCCACCGCCTCCAGCTCTTGGTGCCGCACCCTTGAGCCTGATCTCGTAGACACCTCAGTCCAGTCTCTGCCTCCGTGTTCACACGCCTTCTCCCCATGTTCCCTCTGTGTCCCCGTTTTCTCTCACAAGGACACCAGACATTAGATTAGCCCCCATTTAAGCCTCACCTGAACAGCTCACATCTGTAAAGACCTAGATTCCAAACAAGATTCCATCCTGAAGTTCCCGGGGGATGTGAGTTCTGGGGCAACACCCTTCAACCCCATCACAGCTTGCGGTTCGTTGCAAAACACGGAACCTCGGGTTTATTGTAAAACCGAGGTTCATCATGAAACACTGAGCTTCGAGGCTTGTTGCAAGAATTAAAGGTGCTAATACAGATCAGGGCAAGGACTGAAGCTGGCCAAGCCTCCTGTTTCCGTTATGGAAACGGAGGTCTGGGGGCGGCTGGGGGCCTGCTCCCGTGGGTGGGCTCTTTCTGGTACAGTCACCCACAGTCTCTCCGGGAAGGAAACCGGAGCCCAGAGAGCAAGCCAGAGCTAGTCTAGGAGACCCCCGAGCCTGCACTCCCGATGCTGGCCAGGCCCACGGGCCCCTGGAAAGACCCCTCAGTTCAGGGTGGGAAGAGGGGCCAGCCCGCCAGGCCCCCGCTACCAGGAGACACCCCACATTGCTCCCATCCCCCAACTGCAATACGCCCACCCCACCCTGCGATGAGCGGTTCAGTCACTTAGAATGTCGATTGAAGGCTTTTGCACCCCCTCTGCCAAAGGCACAGGGTACCCACAACCCGCTGGGGGTACCCTGACGCCCATACGGACTCAGCCAGGAGGACTGTCCTGCGCCCTCCCTGCTCGGGCCCCCTCTGTACTCAGCGACACACCCAGCGCCGTTGTTCCCACCGCTCCTGAGGTCTGCAGGCAGCTCGCTGTAGCCTGAGCGGTGTGGAGGGCAGTGCCCTGGGAGATTTGAAATGTGAGAGGTGGGAGGTGGGAGGTTGGGCCCTGGAGGCCTTCCCACCCCACGTGCCTGCGTGGAGCCCTAGCGCTACTCAGCTGTGCCCCCGCCGCAGGGGTCAGGTCACTTTCCCGTCCTGGGGGCTATTATGACTGTTTTCATAGTCATTGCCATTTTTGCTACCCTAACTGGGCAGCAGGTGCTTGCAGGGCCCTCGATACTGACCAGGTACCCCCTCGGAGCTCGACCTGAACCCTGTGTCACCCTCACCCCAGCCTGCAGAGGGCGGGGTGACTGCAGAGATCCCTTCACCCAAGGCCATGGTCACATGGTTTGGAGGAGCTGGTGCCCGAGGCAGAAGCCACCCTCCAGGACACACCTGTCCCCAGTGCTGGCTCTGACCTGCCCTTGTCTAAGAGGCTGACCCTGGAAGTGTTCCTGGCACTGGCAGCCAGCCTGGACCCAGAGTCCAGACACCCACCTGCGACCCGCTTCTGGGGCCTACCAGGAACCGTCCAGGCCCAGAGGGGGCCTTCCTGCTTGGCCTCGATGGAAGAAGGCCTCCTATTGTCCTCATAGAGGAAGCCACCCCCGGGGCCGAGGATGAGCCAAGTGGAATTCCGGGAACCTCGTGGCTGGGGGCCCGGCCAGGCTGGCCGGCCGGCACTCCTCCTGTATAAGGCCCTGAGCCCGCTGTCTCAGCCCTCCACTCCCTGCAGAGCTCCGAAGCGTGACCCCGGCTGCAGCCATGAAGTGCCTCCTGCTTGCCCTGGGCCTGGCCCTCGCCTGTGGCGTCCAGGCCATCATCATCCCCCAGACCATGAAGGACCTGGACATCCAGAAGGTTCGAGGGTGGTCGGGAGGGCGGTGAGTTGCAGGGTTGGCGGGGGAGCTGGGCCTCAGAGGCCAAGAGAGGCTGTGGCGCCGGGCTCCCATCAGCCAGCTAGGGCCGCCTGGCAAGTCCCCCGCCAGGGCAGCTTCTGCCGGGCGCTCACTGTCTTGCATTCTGGAGGCTGGAAGCCCAAGATCCAGGCGTCGGCCAGGCTGGCTTCTCCTGCGGCCGCTCTCTGGGGAGCAGACGGCCGTCTTCTCCCTGTGTCCTCTGCGCGCCCTGATTTCCTCTTCCTGTGAGCCCACCGGGCCAGCTGGATGCACGCCCGCCTGTGCAGCCTCTCGTGACCTTTGTCATCTCCTTAAAGGCCATGTCTCCAGAGTCATGTGCTGAGGTTCTGGGGGTCAGTGGGACACAGTTCAGCCCCTAAAAGAGTCGCTCTGCCCCTCAAATTTTCCCCACCTCCAGCCATGTCTCCCCAGGTTCCAACTGTTGCCACGTGTGTGGGGGCTCATCTGGGTCCCTCTTTGGGCTCAGAGTGAGTCTGGGGAGAGCATTCCCCAGGGTGCAGAGTTGGGGGGAGCATAAGGGCTGCCCAGGCCTGGGTGGGACAGAGAGCCCACTGTGGGGCTGGGGGCCCCTTCCCACCCCCGGAGTGCAACTCAAGATCCCTCCCCAGGTGGCGGGGACTTGGTACTCCTTGGCCATGGCGGCCAGCGACATCTCCCTACTGGACGCCCAGAGTGCCCCCCTGAGAGTGTACGTGGAGGAGCTGAAGCCCACCCCCGAGGGCAACCTGGAGATCCTGCTGCAGAAATGGTGGCGTCCTCCCCAAACATGGAACCCCACTCCCCAGGGCTGTGGACCCCCCGGGGGTGGGGTGCAGGAGGGACCAGGGCCCCAGGGCTGGGGAAGAAGGCTCGGGGTTTCCTGGCACCCCTGGAGCTCCACCCAAGGCTGCCCACCCAGGGCTTTTTCTTTTTCTTTTTCTTTTAACTTTTATTAATTTGATGCTTCAGAACATCACCAAACAAATGAACATAAAACATCTTTTTTGTTAACTCGGAAGAGGAGATAAAATCCACTTTAAGTGGAAATGCGTAGGAGAGAGACATGCAATAGGGCAGTATTCTGAATTCCCTGTTAGTTTGAGGATTACAAATGCACTTGAGCAACAGAGAGACATTTTCATCATTGCTAGTCCGAACACCTCAATATCTAAAATGAACAAGATGTCATGGAAACAAAGCAGTATGGGGAGGGGCCGTGTGAAGGCTGCTGGGCGGCAGCAGACCTGGGTTCTCGGGGCTCAGGCAGTTCCCACTACCAGCCCTGCCCACCCTCAGATGGGGGTCAGGGTGCAGGAGAGGGCTGGGTGGGTGTGGGGGCAGAGATGGGGACCTGAAGCCCAGGACTGCCTCTTGGGGGTGCCTGTGGTCAAGGCTCTCCCTGACCTTTCCTCTCCGGCTTCACCTGACTTCTCCTGGCCCATCCACCCAGTCCCCTATGGCCCGAGAGCTGTCAGTGAGTGCAGCCGAGGCCGGCTGGCCAGCTGGCCAGCTGGCCCCTGTGCCCATGCCGCCCTCCTCCAGCCCCTCCTGGGGCCAGCTTCTGCCCCTGGCCCTCAGTTCATCCCGATGAAAATGGTCCATGCCCATGGCTCAGAAAGCAGCTGTCTTTCAGGGAGAACGGCGAGTGTGCTCAGAAGAAGATCATTGCAGAAAAAACCAAGATCCCTGCGGTGTTCAAGATCGACGGTGAGTGCCGGGTCCCCAGGGGATGCCCTGCCTGGCCCTCGCCTGTGGCGTCCAGGCCATCATCATCCCCCAGACCATGAAGGACCTGGACATCCAGAAGGTTCGAGGGTGGTCGGGAGGGCGGTGAGTTGCAGGGTTGGCGGGGGAGCTGGGCCTCAGAGGCCAAGAGAGGCTGTGGCGCCGGGCTCCCATCAGCCAGCTAGGGCCGCCTGGCAAGTCCCCCGCCAGGGCAGCTTCTGCCGGGCGCTCACTGTCTTGCATTCTGGAGGCTGGAAGCCCAAGATCCAGGCGTCGGCCAGGCTGGCTTCTCCTGCGGCCGCTCTCTGGGGAGCAGACGGCCGTCTTCTCCCTGTGTCCTCTGCGCGCCCTGATTTCCTCTTCCTGTGAGCCCACCGGGCCAGCTGGATGCACGCCCGCCTGTGCAGCCTCTCGTGACCTTTGTCATCTCCTTAAAGGCCATGTCTCCAGAGTCATGTGCTGAGGTTCTGGGGGTCAGTGGGACACAGTTCAGCCCCTAAAAGAGTCGCTCTGCCCCTCAAATTTTCCCCACCTCCAGCCATGTCTCCCCAGGTTCCAACTGTTGCCACGTGTGTGGGGGCTCATCTGGGTCCCTCTTTGGGCTCAGAGTGAGTCTGGGGAGAGCATTCCCCAGGGTGCAGAGTTGGGGGGAGCATAAGGGCTGCCCAGGCCTGGGTGGGACAGAGAGCCCACTGTGGGGCTGGGGGCCCCTTCCCACCCCCGGAGTGCAACTCAAGATCCCTCCCCAGGTGGCGGGGACTTGGTACTCCTTGGCCATGGCGGCCAGCGACATCTCCCTACTGGACGCCCAGAGTGCCCCCCTGAGAGTGTACGTGGAGGAGCTGAAGCCCACCCCCGAGGGCAACCTGGAGATCCTGCTGCAGAAATGGTGGGCGTCCTCCCCAAACATGGAACCCCACTCCCCAGGGCTGTGGACCCCCCGGGGGTGGGGTGCAGGAGGGACCAGGGCCCCAGGGCTGGGGAAGAAGGCTCGGGGTTTCCTGGCACCCCTGGAGCTCCACCCAAGGCTGCCCACCCAGGGCTTTTTCTTTTTCTTTTTCTTTTAACTTTTATTAATTTGATGCTTCAGAACATCACCAAACAAATGAACATAAAACATCTTTTTTGTTAACTCGGAAGAGGAGATAAAATCCACTTTAAGTGGAAATGCGTAGGAGAGAGACATGCAATAGGGCAGTATTCTGAATTCCCTGTTAGTTTGAGGATTACAAATGCACTTGAGCAACAGAGAGACATTTTCATCATTGCTAGTCCGAACACCTCAATATCTAAAATGAACAAGATGTCATGGAAACAAAGCAGTATGGGGAGGGGCCGTGTGAAGGCTGCTGGGCGGCAGCAGACCTGGGTTCTCGGGGCTCAGGCAGTTCCCACTACCAGCCCTGCCCACCCTCAGATGGGGGTCAGGGTGCAGGAGAGGGCTGGGTGGGTGTGGGGGCAGAGATGGGGACCTGAAGCCCAGGACTGCCTCTTGGGGGTGCCTGTGGTCAAGGCTCTCCCTGACCTTTCCTCTCCGGCTTCACCTGACTTCTCCTGGCCCATCCACCCAGTCCCCTATGGCCCGAGAGCTGTCAGTGAGTGCAGCCGAGGCCGGCTGGCCAGCTGGCCAGCTGGCCCCTGTGCCCATGCCGCCCTCCTCCAGCCCCTCCTGGGGCCAGCTTCTGCCCCTGGCCCTCAGTTCATCCCGATGAAAATGGTCCATGCCCATGGCTCAGAAAGCAGCTGTCTTTCAGGGAGAACGGCGAGTGTGCTCAGAAGAAGATCATTGCAGAAAAAACCAAGATCCCTGCGGTGTTCAAGATCGACGGTGAGTGCCGGGTCCCCAGGGGATGCCCACCCTCCCCCCCGGGGTCCTGTGGGCTGGTGCAGGGGGCTGGTGTCAGGCCCCGGGATGCTAAGGGGCTGGTGGTGATAAAGACACTGCCGTGACACCCGCTTCACTGGCCTCCCCACCACCTGCCGGGGGCCTTGGGGCCGGTGACCGTGGGCAGGTCCCAGCTGGGCGGGTCTGACCCCCCAAGGTGACACCGAGCTCTCTTTGCTGGGAGTGGGCGGTGCTCGGGGCCCTCAGGCTGAGCTCAGGAGGTACCTGTGCCCTCCCAGGGGTAACCGAGAGCCGTTGCCCGCTCCAGGGGTCCAGGTGCCCCACGACCCCAGCCCACCCCACGGCTCCTTCATCTCCTGGAGATGAACTCTGTCCGCCTTCGCTCATTCACTTGTTCGTCCTAAATCCGAGATGAGAAAGCTTCGAGCGGGGGTTGGGGCTCCATCAGGGTTGCCCTTCCGCCGGGCAGCCTGGACCACATCTGCCCCTGGCCCCGCAGGACTCACTCTGCCTGGAGGCCCTGCACTCACTGATGCCAGGGTGCCCAGCCCAGGGTCTCCGGCACCATCCGGCTGCACTGGGTTTTGGTGCTGGTCCTGCCCCCAAGCTGCCCGGACACCGCAGGGCAGCCGGGGCCACCCACTGGCCTCAGTCAGGGCGAGCCCCAGCTGCCCCTGCTCAGGGCTGCCCCAGTAATGCCCCGGTCCTCGGGACACACCCCTCTTCCCTTGCTGGGCAGTGTCTAGCCCCACCTGAGACCAGGGGGAGCCCTATTTCTTGACAACTCCAGTCCCTGGGGGCCGGAGGCGCCTCAGACTGAGTGGTGAGTGTTCCCAAGTTCAGGAGGTGGTGGAGGGTCCCTGGCGGATCCAGAGTTGACAGTGAGGGCTTCCTGGGCCCCGTGCGCCTGGCAGTGGCAGCGGGGAAGGGGCTGCACCGTTTTGGGGGTGGGGAATGCCAGAGGCGCTCCCTACCCCGTCTGTGCCGGGTGGTGACCCCGGGGGAGCCCTGCTGGTTGTGGGGAGTGCTGGGGGCTGACCAGCAACGCCCCTCCTGTGGAAACTCACCTTCCTCCCGTCTTGTCTCTTCCAGCCTTGAAGGAGAGCAAAGTCCTTGTGCTGGACACCGACTATAAGAAGTACCTGCTCTTCTGCATGAAAAACAGTGCTGAGCCTGAGCAAAGCCTGGCCTGCCAGTGCCTGGGTCGGTGCCAACCCTGGGTGCCCAGGAGACCAGCTGTGTGGTCCTCGCTGCAACAGGGGTTGGGGGAGCAGGAGGAGGAGTCGGGGTGGGGTCCCCGAGTTCTGCCAGGAGAGAGTGGTCACATACCAGGAGCCGGTCTGCTGTGGGCCTGTGGGTGGCTGGGGACAGGGGCCAGACACACGGGTGGGAGACGGGTGGGCTGCAGAACTGTGATTGGCGTGACCGTCGCGACGCAGCCGCCAGTCACTGTGAATCTAACAGCCTTTGTTACTGGGGAGTTTCAATTATTTCCCCAAATAAGAACTCAGGCACAAAGCCTTCTTTCAACTATCATGTCCTGAAAACAAGTGGCAGGTGACATTTTCTGTGCCATAGCAGTCCCACTGGGCGTTTTCAGGGCCCCTGTGCCAGGCAGGCATGGGCATCGGTGAGCGAAGGCTCCTGGCCATGTCAGCTACCCCAGGGGGAGGAGGGGACCTGGACAGCCAGAGGTGGGGGGCAGGCTTTCCCCCTGTGACCCTGCAGACCCACTGCACTGCCCTGGGAGGGAGGGGAGGGAACTGGGCCAAGAGGGGAGGGCAGGTGATCTGGAGGGCAAGGGCAGACCTGCAGACCACCCTGGGGAGCAGGGACTGACCCCCATCCCGGCCCCCAGTCAGGACCCCAGAGGTGGACAACGAGGCCCTGGAGAAATTCGATGAAGCCCTCAAGGCCCTGCCCATGCACATCCGGCTCTCCTTCAGCCCGTCCCAGCTGGAGGGTGAGCACCCAGGCCCTGCCCCGCCCTCGGGGCAGGAAACCACCCAGCCCAGGACACCTCCTCCCATGGCGACCCCCAGCTCCCCAGGCCTCCCGGGAGGAGGGGGTGGGGTGCAGCTCCCCGTGGGGGACCCCTCCCCACCCCCTGCCAGGCCCCTCTTCCCGGGGCGTCCAGTCCCATCCTGACCGCCCCCCCACCTCTCTCCCTCCCCCACAGGGCAGTGTCACATCTAGGTGAGACCCTGCCGGCGCCTCTGGGGTAAGCTGCCCGCCCTGCCCCACGTCCTGGGCACACAAATGGGGTAGGGGCTGTTGGTGGGAACTGGGATCCCCCATTAGGGCCTGGGGTCCCCCTGTGGAAATGGCTGGAAGCTAAGGTCCCTCCTGGTGACTGCAGAGCCGGCTGGCTGTGTGCCCACTCTTGTGGGGTGACCTATGTCCTGGCCTCACTCACATGCTGACCTCCTCCAGCTCCTTCTGAATAGAGCTAAGGGCCAAGGTGGAGGCCCAGGAAGTGGGCACCTAAGGGGGAGGCTAGGGGGGGTCCTTCCCCCGAGGAGGGGCTATCCTGAACCCCTAGCCGCGGAGAGGCTGGCAAGGGTCTGGCAAGTGCTGCAGGAATCACAGGGGAGCCCCATGTCCATTTCAGGGCCCGGGAGCCTTGGCCCCTCTGGGGACAGACGACATCACCCGCACCTCCCTCATCAGGGGAACCAGGAGGGACCGGGACTGCAGTCACCCCTCCTGGGACCCAGGCCCCTCCAGGCCCCTCCTGGGGCCTCCTGCTCGGGGCCGCTCCTCCTTCAGCAATAAAGGCGTAAACCTGTGCTCTCCCTTCTGAGTCTTTCCTGGACGTCGAGCAGTGGGTGGAGAAGGCCCGGGACAGAGTGGGGAGTGGTCTGGCTCAGAGGGTGACAGCGGGGCTGGGATCCAGGGCTTCTGCATCACAGTCTTGTGACATCTGGGGGCCCACACACACCACTCGGCTCCTTGAAACTTTCAGGAACCAGGCAGGGACTCGGCAGAGGCTTGGCCAGTTAACTTGGAGTGTTCAGTCAACACTCAAACTCGACAAAGGACAGAAAGAGGAAAATGGCTGTCTCTTAGTCTAATAAATATTGATATGAAAACTCAAGTTGCTTATGGATCAAATTATGCCCTTTTGTGAATCCAGCCACTACTGTCGGTATCAAACTTCATGTACCCAAAACGCACTGATCTTTTCTGTGCTACAGTGAAATAAAGAGATTTCCCCAAGATAGAGGAGCTGGGCAAAAGAGGTCACGGTTGGAAGGAGACTTGTTCTGCACACACAGCAAGGAGATCCAACCAGTCCATCCTAAAGGAGATCAGTCCTGGGTGTTCATTGGAGGGACTGATGTTGAAGCTGAAACTCCAATGCTTTGGCCAGCTGATGTGAAGAGCTGATTCATTTGAAAAGACCCTGATGCTGGGAAAGACTGAGGGCAGGAGGAGAAGGGGACGACAGAGGATGAGATGATTGGATGGCATCACTGACAAAATGGACATGGGTTTGGGTGGACTCTGGGAATTGGTGAGGGACAGGGAGGCCTGGCGTGCTGCAGTTCATGGGGTTGCAAAGAATCGGACACGACTGCAGGACTGAACTGAACTGAACTGAATGGAAAAGAGGTATACAGCAACGTGGGGATTTCTTAGATAATAACTTCCACATAACACAGTGACTCATATTTATACACATACCTGAATGCGCAGTCACTCAGTCGTATCTGACTCTGTGACCCGTGGACCGTAGCCCTCCAGGTTCCTTCTGTCCACAGAATTCTCCAGGCAAGAATACTGGAGTGGGTAGCCATTTCCTCCTTCAGGGGATCCTCCCGACCCAGGGATCGAACCAGTGTCTCCTGCATTGGCAGGCGGATTCTTTACACTGCGCCACCAGGGAAGCCTGTGTTACCGTCTCTGTCCCACTTACTTACCAAAGCTGCTCCAAGAAAAAGCCCCGATGCCTCTGAGCTTCCCGGCCTGCCGGGGGGGTGGGGTGGGGGCAGACTGTGGCCTTCAGGCTCCCGGCCCGTGACCCACTCTTGCAGACAGTCAGATAGTTCTGCTCTTCATGGCTCATCATCTTAAAAAAAACTGAGGTCTATTTTGTGACTTCACTGCCGAAACTTCTGAACACCCAGAGCGATGGACGGCCTCCTCCGCAGGCCTCAGGGGCTTCAGGGCACCGGCCTTCACCCCCGAGTCCCCAGACACACGGGGGCGGCCCGCCTCCAGGCTGCTCACAGTCTTCCCGTCGTCCTGATCAAAGAGCCAGATCAATGACTTCTTAGGAGCAAGCAGACACCCACAGGACACTGAGCTTCACCAGACTGAGCTGGTCCTTTTGAATCTGAAGACACACAGCTCTCAAAGGTTTTCTCGCTTTGAATCTGGATTTAACGCCTATTTGCCCCTTAAGAGGGAAGACGCTCCTGCGTGTCCCCAGGACAGCCGCTCAGTGGCATCCGAGGCCACTTAACATTATCTGATCGCACCCTGGAATTAATTGGTCCAAACTGGACAAAACCTTGGTGGGAAGTTTCATCCCAGAGGCTCACGCATCCTGCTTTTACCACCCTGCACCTTTTTGCTTTTGTGTGTGTATATATATTATATATTTTTTTTTTTTTCGCTTTTTGGCTGTGCTGGCTGTGCATTGCAGTTCAGCGCGCAGGCTTCCTCCCTAGTTGCAGTGTGAGACCTTCTCTCATCGCGGAGCGCAGTCTCTAGAATGCATGAGCTCAGTAGCTGTGTCGTGCAGGCTTAGATGTGGGATCTTTGTTCCCTGACCGGGGATCAAACCCGCATCCCCTAGACTGGAAGGCAGATTCTTAACCACTGGACCACAGGGAAGTCCCCCTACCTGCCAGCATCTTAACCCAGCAAACTGCAAGTGTAGGAAGACGCAGAGCCTCTGTAACTGTCACAGGTGACTCGGGTTAGCAGCCTCCGTCAGTCACCTGCAGGGGGGCAAGCCTGCTCTCCAGGACATGCCAGCCCCACGTTAACCAGACGCGTCAGCTCGAGCCCTTCCTGACAGCCTCTGATGCCTTAGCCTCGTGACTGTCTGGTTCTGCTAAGGCTGGGCAAACACAGTGACCGCCACCTGTGAGCCATGCGGGTGGGGTGCCCAGCTCAGAATCTCTCGGGTGCCTCTGACTTGCATGAGCAGGGACAGATTGAGGAGGGAGGAGGGGAAGGGAGGAAGGAAGAGAGGGGTCTGGGGAGCACCCCTGCCCATCCACGCCTGGATGAAAGCCTACTCCCCCTACTTTCCAGATCTAGCTGTTTCCGCCCTGGGGCCCCTCCCTTTGGCCTTCAGGGAGGCCATTCTTTGGCGATGTATTTGCTGTTTCAGCAGAGTTCTTTAAATTTTCAGCTTGTGCGTCTTTCTCAGAAAGGATTTAAGTCTTGGGTGTTGCTTCCTGTTAAAGAGCCCAGCAGGTGCACTGGCTGAGCTCGATCCACGGCCATGCTCACAGGGGAAGGTCTGAGCACTTGGCCCTGAGACTGGACCCCAAGAGTCAAGACTGGGGGCTCCGGGTGCCACATGGCCAAGGAGCCTCACTCGCCCTGTGCCCACACCCCTGCAGGTGGGAGGTCGCTGTCTGACCAACCAGCTGGCTGCCAGCCCACACACCTGCTCTCCCCAGCTGACCCCCAAGACTCGCTCTCACTCTCCACACCATCTGGACCCAAGACGAAGATATGGAGCTCGTCTTGCTCTGGACGTGAGCGGGTTTCCTGTGGCTTTCAGGGCCTCCCAAGGGACAGGGCAGAGGTCAGAACCAGAGGGACACGCGGTTCAAAGTCGAAGGCTGAACTTCAGAACCTCCAAAGCTTTATGAGGAGGGGCCAACAGGAAACGCACACACAGCCCCCTCCTGCGGGGTGGCCACGACCCCCACCCCGGCCCCATGCCCCTGCAGCTGGGGAGCCCTGAGAGGGGCTGTGGACACCACACAGCTGCCCTGCAGTCCCTGAGTCTGTCGGCACACGGCCCCTCCCCCCATGAGAAACTGAAGCCCCCCTGGGTAGGGGGCACAGAGCCGGCAGCCTAACGTCAGCTCAAAGCCCAGGTGACCGGGCACAGCAAGGACCAGCCCCTACCCTGAGACCTGGAACTGCCAGCCAAGGACGGAGTGGGGGCCAAAGGCCCTCCCGCCCTGTGCTGGCACCCTGTGGGCCAGCCCCCTTCTCTGGCTGGGAGACCTCCAAAGCCCAGGGGTCCGAGAACCTGGGGGATACAGGAACCCCAGAACCTAGCCTGGCACCATGCCAGGAGGGTTACTCCAGGTAAGGTCTCTTGTCTCTCCCAGAGGAGAGGGGGTGAGCAAAGGACTGAAGGTCACCGAGTCCTGCAGGGGGGCGGGGTGGGGGGCAGGGGCCGCCATGCCCACGGCTGGGCCTTGGGGCAGGAAGACACGTCCTCAGGGTGGCGTCTCGTGGTCCATGGGGCAGGGCCAGAGGACCGAGCTGGCTGGGCACCTGCTGAGGGTCCCCACAGTCCAGGGAGGCGGCCCCGGGGTCCTGCGCTCCGTCAGCCCCCACTACAGCAGCCTCATCGCCTACGGCAGTGGCTACGATGCAGCGGGACCACCAGCCTGGGGGTGCTCCAGAGTAGGTGCCGGCTGCCCCAGGTGGGGGCTGAAGGACAACATCTTGCTACCTGCTGCCCTGCCCAGGACAGAGCAGCCACACACATGGACGCCGTGGAGTCATGTCGGGCTTAGAAGGTGGAAGCGCCTCGGAGGGAAGACAGGACCCTGGGGACGGAGCAGGGTGTGGGCTGTGCTGGGCAGGGGCCAGGCTGAGCCGAAGACTGGCCAGGTCGGGGGGACCCTCTGGGGTCCTCACCAAAGGGGCCCAGGCCTGACGTAACCTTCCAAGGAGGCCTGATGCACTGCGGGGTGGCCTGGCGGGGCCAGCCCCAACAGACCCTGTGCGGGGTGTGCGGAGAGAAGTCCTGCTTTAGAGGCAACGCTCAGGCAAGGGGACAGCACCGTGGCCGTGGCAGCAACGGCAGGGCCTGGCGGGGAGCCAAGAGGAAGACTCTCGTCTGAGAAAAGCCCCCATTTCCCCGCCTCCAAGCACTGGCCCCTCTGAATTCAGCCAGCACAACGCCAGGGACCTCGAGTGGCCAGGGCAGCATCTGAGTACATCTCTAGGTTCTAGCTGCAGGAAGCCCCCGCCTTCAACCTGTACGGTGAGTGCTGCCCTCCAGCCACCTCCCCTGCGCTCCTAAGAGCAGGGACGGAGGAAGTGGGGGCCCTCTCCCACTAGCAGAACCAGAACAGCTGGAAACATGGCCTGCCTCTACTGGGCACCGATACGAATCTCTTAGCTGCGAGACCTCACGAAGGCCCTGAAACATGGTGGGTGGGCAGATATCCATGTCCCCCCTGCAGGTTTGGACTCCGAGGCTCAGAGAGGTTCAGAAACAAGGCCAAGGTCACACAGTGGGAGGATGAGTGGGAGACAGCCTCTCCCCTGCACATCATTTAGTCGATCAACAAGCAGGAGGGCCAGCCCCACTTTGGGAGTTCAAAATGCAGGTAGAATAAGACAGACATTCCTCGGCCTTTGTGCGGGTTACCCGGGGCCACTGAGGCTCAGTCTCTAATTTATTGGAGACTGGGAGGCAGGGAAGGGGGACCCCAGAGCAGGGGAGCTCGGCCAGGGAGGCTGCCTGGAGGAGGGCGCGTGCAGGCGCAGGTGGGAAGGGGAGGAGAGCCAAGCAGCAGGGCGGCCGTGGGGTCTTGTGGGTCACCTCGGGGCAGGGGGCCTGGCCGGACCTGGTGCTGGACACCAGAAGGCAAGGTGGTCGCGGTGGCTGTGTGCCCTGTGCTTGAATGACAGGTGGTCTTCAGAACGGACGGACAGAGGCCCTAGAGTCTGACCTCGTTCTCGACACTCCACAGCCCTGTGCTCCCCACAGGAAGCCTAGCTGTGCCCCCACACCCCAGATCTTCCTGCCGGGTCCCTCCTGCCCACTGTCCTCGCCCCCTTCCCCTCTCCAACACCCGGGCTGGCCGAGGGCCTTTCTGAACCCCTCTGCCCCCGCAGGAACACCGTTCCCCGGACCCCGAGCCCACCCCTCCCTCACCGTGGGCCACCAGATCCTGCAAACCAATAGCTCAGAAGCCGCAGCCTCTGCCAGCCTGGCCCACAGGATTGAAAACACTCTGGGTGTTGGGAGAGACGGCAGGCAGCCCCCCAGGTCCCCATCAAAGCGGACACAGCATTGCTGTCGGGCGAATGGAGCCACCGTCTGGGTCTTCAAGTGACCCTGGGCGGGGCAGGGCTGGCACTGGCCATCCGGCCTGCACTTCTGTCAGGCTCCTGGAGTCTGTGCCCCTATCCCTGCCCAGCCCAGAGGGGTGCTGAGTGGCCACAGTGGAGCCCAGGCTCCCAGAAGAGTCGGGTGAACCCAGGCCCGTGCACCCATTGGAGAAGGGAGCCGAGACCTCCTTGCCCTCCCCCATCCAAGTACCCGAAAAGAATGTCCCTCCTCACCCCAGGCAAGCCAGCCTGCAAGGCCGGCTCCTAGGAGACAGGGTCAGGGCCTCTGCACTAACTGCCTGGAAATGCCAGAGGCGGGCGTGACCTCAGACACGCCCTCTGCAACAGCAAGGCCTCCCGGGAGGCTACACCTCAGGAGGGCGGCTCCCACCACGGTCACTGTGCTTCGATGGCACCGCGGCAGGGACTCTGCCGGCCACCTGTGAGACCCGACCTGCCTTCCATGCAAGGGGTGGGGTGGTGAACAGGTGCTCAGAGCGCGGTAGTGTTCTTGTGGACTGGCAACCCAGTAAGAAAAAGACGGGCAGCATGTTAAAATCATGTGAAAACAATTCTCACGCTGGGACATTGAGAAAAATGACCTGAATAAACACAAGCATGATATTCTTGCAAAGTCTTCAATGTCATAAATATTTAATAAGTTTAAGCTAACCTATACAGTTCAAGCAATTTAGTCAATATTTCAGTGGGATATTTCCCTCGAATTGTATACCTGAATCTAAAAACCACATGAAGGAATAAACGTTTTGAAATATTTTAGATAGAAGAGTAATGCAAGTTGGTCTGCCATTCTATCATAACTAACAAGAAACTAAAATGACCAAAA
The DNA here is from genome assembly GCA_006408675.1 of Madoqua kirkii. NCBI lineage: Eukaryota > Metazoa > Chordata > Mammalia > Artiodactyla > Bovidae > Madoqua > Madoqua kirkii. The sequence continues at coordinate 17,687 of SJYC01110528.1, forward strand.
ATGCGTGGCTTCAGCTGGGAGACAGGAAGAAGAATCAGTAAACCTGGATATAAAGTCAACAAATGAACACAAGACAGTACAGCAACTTACTGTTATACAAACAGCCCATCTTAAAAAGTATTATTCGTTCAACGTGTGTGTGTGTGTGTGTGTGTGTGTGTGTGTGTGTGTGCGTGCATGCATGCGTGTGCACACACGCACGCTTGACTCCATCACTCAGTGGTGTCTGGCTCTTTGACACCCCATGGACTACTATAGCCCACCAGGCGCCTCTGGGATTTTCCAGGCAAAAATACCGGAGCACGTTGCCATTTCCTACTCCAGGAGCTCTTCCTGACCCAGGGATCCAACCCTCACCTCCTGCTTCTCCTACATTGGCAGGCAGACTCCATTCAACAAGAAGTGTGGGAGAAATGACCAAGATATCTTGAGGGAAAAAAAATAAGGTTATATGTCTAGCTCTGCACATTATCTTAAAATTAATTCTGAATGAAAAGAATCTTGGAAGCTCTATATTATCTATAACTAAGGAATGAGATACCTACCCTATGGATACAAATATCAATGTAATTATGAAAACAAACTTTGGAACCCCAAAAGCACCATCGACAAAACTGAAACAGGAATGACAACTTGAAATGAGTATTTTCAGCACATTTGACAAAGGGTTTACATCACATTACAAACTCACTGAAAGCGGAAAAGGAACACGATGTTAGAAAAGTGAGCCAGACAGAAACCGGTCATTTGTACACGGGTGAATCAAATGACTGATATGTGCTAAGTCGCCTCGGTCGTGTCCAGCTCTTTGAGACCCCATGGATTCCAGCCCACCAGGCTCCTCTGTCCACAGGATTCTCCAGGTGAGAGTACCGGAGTGGGCTGCCATTTCCTCCTCCAGGTCAATGGCTCATAACTATAGTTCAAAATGAGATGTGATAGTGGTCCCTAGTGGTCCAATGGCTAAGGCACCAAGCTTCCTACAGAGGGCTTGGGTTCGATCCCTGGTTGGGGAAATGAGACCCCAACATGCCTTGAGGTATGACCAAAAAAAAATTTTTTTTAATTTTTAAAATAAAGCAACTATAGCTTAAAAACTAAAACAAAAACAAAAACAAACAAACAAACAAAAAAACAGGCTTTGATGTCCCAAGCAATCTAAGAAAAAGATTCTATGTTTGCTTATCAAATTAGCAAAATTTTTCAAAACTTTAACTCAGCACCCACCATGTGAGGAAGCATACTTTTGCTAGGGGGATGGAAATGGAAAATGTCATTCGAGGGTGACCTGTTTGCATGAGTCCTTCAAACAAGTCTGTTCTTGAATCTGGAAATCCTAGGCATTACACATCTTTCATTACCAAGGAATTTACAGCGCTTTCATATTGATCCCACAATATCTTTCAAGGTAGAAGTTTAGAACCCTTCTCAGTAAACCCCCTTTAGAGAAGGCAATGGCACCCACTCCAGTACTCTTGCCTGGAAAATTCCATGGACGGAGAAGCCTGGTGGGCTGCAGTCTACGGGGTCAATAAGAGTCGGACACAACTGAGCAACTTCACTTTCCCTTTTCACTTTCATGCATTGGAGAAGGAAACGGCAACCCAGTCCAGTGTTCTCGCCTGGAGAATCCCAGAGACGGGGGAGCCTGATGGGCTGCCATCTATGGGGTCGCACAGAGTCGGACACGACTGAAGCGCCTCAGCAGCAGAAGCAGCAGTAAACCCCTTAGCCTTCTCCATAAACTGTTAGGGGGAAAAAAGTTAGTTTTTGTCTGTTTGTTGGTTTCAGCGCAGTAACTAAATCGCACCCTCTCCTTTCTAGGTATGACCTAGGAGAGCTGATAGTGATCTTTGGGAGGCAGGGCTTGTGGCTAATGGAATGTCGTACTGTTTTGAAATAATTTCATAGATTTTTTAAAATCAAGAGCTGCTCGGTGATATAAGAAAGGATGAATCACTGAAAACAGCATCGTGGTTTAGCCAAAGGCGACAACTGAGAGCGAAAAGTAGAAGGAGCTTGTCGTCATCGTCGTCGTTGTTGAGCTGCTAATTCGTGTCCCAGTCTTTTTGAACCATGGACGGTAGCCCTCCGGGCTCCTCTGTCCTTGGGATTCTCCAGGCTGGAGTGGGTTACCATCCTCTCCACCCAGGGATCAAACTCAGGTCTCCTGCCTTCCAGGCAGACGCTTTAACCTCTCAGCCACCAGGGAA